>JBCFYV010002339.1:0-32784 GCA_039000515.1 Timema cristinae
CCAACCAGCTGATGATGATAATGATGATGATGATAACAATAACAATTATTTTTATCCTTTGTGTTTGTTTTCCTTTCCGCCAGTCTTGTACGAATGGATGATGGAAGGTGAGGAGCCCACGATCTTTGACGAACTCTCCAAGAAAACCAGAAGTATCTTCGTGTACCCCGAAAAGGCTCAGCGGGTCATCGAGCAGTGCTGCGACAAGGAGCAGTATTGTGACGTCAACACGTTCTTGGGGGCTTGCAAATGACACGGGAATACGCCCACACAGACTATCATACACATATCGTATTTACTTGATCATAAGTAGCAAGAAACATTGTCATCACATCACTTGATATCCTAGTACAAGCATTCGAGAGATGCTCATAGGAAGAATGTACCTTATCAAATTGGTTCTTGAACTATCGGGCTTCAATTTTATGCCAGAGAGTAGGGAATAGTTAAATATTATAAACAGATAAAGAGAATAGGGGGACAGAGAATAATAGAGAGAAGGGGTACATATAAATGATAATGGAGAGGGATGAGGTAATCAGAGTAATGTAAAGAGAATAGGTGGTTATAAAAGAAATTTAAATATAAGATAGGCTGGTCAGAAGATTGTAAAAGGAATAGGAAGTATCCAAGAGTTTGCAAGGACAAGGAGGGTGGGGGGAGGTAATCAAAGAAATATTGGGGGAGAAATAATGTGGAAATTACAGTTCAATCTTTATAGGAAGGACCTTTTAGAAAATACATTTAAATTATTTATGCCAAAATTGATAGCATTTTACTACAGTATGTGTTATTTTTTAGGTACTAATAATATTTATTAGAAGGGACAGCTACGGATAAAATGACTTAACGTATGAATACATGAAAGTCTTCTCTAGTCTTTATACCTCTCAGATAAGGTCATACCTATGAAAATGGGGTTGTAGTAACGTAACTGTAAAAAGAGAAGATGGTGTAATCAGAAGCTGAGAATTGTTGTGGAGTACAGAAAATTGTTGGGAGATAAAGAGTGGGTGTTCAACGTAGGGCTAAGAAGGTGGGGAAAGTGAAATAAAAATAAAATTAATTTGAGGAGACTATATCTTATATTTATCTGATCTTTGTTGAAGCAAATGATTGTGAGTACAGAGAAATTAGGCTGCTGTTTATAAAATAAAGCTAATGTCTTAAACTAATTATAAGATATTTTATTTATTGGATTCAAAATAGTTTTTAGTGACAGGCTTGGATAAAGAGGCTTTTCTTTTCTAATACACTTGTTAAAAGCGATTGAGGCGTTTAAAAAATAATTAGCCTAATCTGTCAAAAGTTAAAATGAAAATACGTGTTAGGATACGTACTACCTCCATGACGTCAATGCACAATCAAGCGGCACCGACCGAAGATACTAAACAAAACAAAACAACATAGAAATGTAAATATAAATACAATACATCAAAGTTATTAAAATAATATAAAAGTTTAAAATGACTTATAACAGCCATAAAATACTGATTTTACTGACTGAACCATAATAATTTATTAGAAGGTATTACTATTTTATAATACATTAATAGATGATATGATAAATTATGATAAATTCTAACCATTATTTTTCTTAGAAAACACATCTTGTTGATTTTTTCTTTGTAGGCGCTTATTTTAAACTGCATTATATTTTTACACAAATAGATTTTTAATCTGTGTATTTAATATGAGGGTAAATACGGTATGGTAATCATCATATCTATAACCTTTGCAAAATATATTTTATATTTATTTTTTGGATTTATATGTATTAATAGTTTTTTTTATAGATTGAACTTATATATACTAATAAAACCAATATATAAAATTGTATCGCTGGCTAAAGGAAAGGCGTAAACTTTCAGTGGACCTCTGACCTCATTTTAGAGATCCGAATAAAATTACTGTAATAGTAAAATAAGTTAATTAGTTGAAAATTAAACTATAAAACTTTTTATCTTCATACTTGAGATTACTTGAAAATGTGCAACTTAATTTTATTTTTATTGCAATAATTACATAGCTTGAAAACATTTTAATTTGTATTTCGATTATTTAACTTTGTCATTTGCCTCTTTTTTTTAATTCATTTTTTTTTTTCATAGAATACATTCTTTAGAGCAACTTACATAGTTGTTTTATAATATTGTTTAATTTGGTGTTGGTATACTAAATGAAGTCGAACAAATAATAAAACTTTAATTTATACTTTGTTACACATTTCTTTAATTTAAATTGTTCATGGCAATTCTGGTTTTTAATTTTTTAATCTAAACAGTGTATTAACGTTTATTACATACATACATACATACATTTAAAGACTTACAGCCCATCCGAGCTATTAGCATATTAATAATTATTATTATTAGCATCGCGTCTTACTACCCGTTCGGGTTGTACGCACTTACGCTAATGTGTAATGGTAGGGTGATTGTGAGATGAAATGAAGGACCTTCAGTTTAACGTGGAATCCGAACCACGGTGGAGGCCTGGCATTCCCCACATTCACAAGATGTCTTGTCAGAGGTGAAGGAAGGGTTTGGTAATCAGATAAATCTGTGCCGGTACCGAGGATTGAACCCCGGCCGCCAGCACAGAAGTCTGACACCTTACCCCTAGACCAACAGGTCACCTCTCATATTAATAATTAATTTAGTAGATAATGAAGACGTTAGAATTTTGAATAATTGACTCGCTTTTGTGATCACTTAAGGTAAGCACCCACTGGGTCGGTACCGCACGGACGAAACGGAAAGTATAACTAATTCGTAGCATTATTTGTTACCAAGATGCGCCCACTACGTCGGCACCACCAGCAACGGACTTTCCGCCGCTCCGCCATTCGACAGAAAGTCCGGGCGAGGGAATTAAAATCAAGTGCGGTCCGGAATTTTTGGCGTCATCTTTAACCAGATCAGGAAATAATGTGTGGTATTCGCCAAACATAAGTATTTTCCTGTTGATGTTGTAAACCCAGAATCGTTGTTTCCTACATTCTCTTCTCTCCTCTTTAATTAAAAGGCAACTAATAGCTACAAATTCTTCATTGCCTTCCATATTGAAATAATACGCTGAAATATCACTCACAAAAACACAATTATAAACATGAAACAAATCCAACAATAACAGAAAGGCAAACATTACTTCCTTGAGCACGCAAACGAGAAGCTCACCTTCTGGATCGAGAACAGCCGAACAAACCGATTCTCCCTCCACGCCAGTGCGGATAGTGGGCGCACCCCCCATGCGGTACCGACCCAGTGGGCGCTTACCTCTTTACTCATTCCTAACCCATTAGCTTAATTAGTACATAAGCATATAGCCCAAATGGGTAGTAATACGCGGCGCAAAAATAAAAAAATATAAAAGTGTAGCTTCATTGGACGCAAGAATAGTGAGAAACCATTTTGGAAAAAAAATTTTTTTTATCACCGTGTCTTATTAACCGTTCGGGTTGTACAGCTATGCTCTAATTACAATAATGAGCTAAAGATTAGAAAGGTTTAATTGAGAGAAAGTATACCTACATCTGTGTGGAAGGAGAGTGAAAAACTATTTAGGAAAAACCACCTTCAGTTCACCTGACTGGGATCGAACCCCGATATACCCGTCTTTAGCCTTCTAGTTTAACACAAGAGTAGCGCGTTAAACCATTCCGCCACCGAAGCGGCTAAAAAACCCCACATTCATTACATACGACAGGAATTCGAACCTCAACCTTCCCGTTAACATCAGTATAGTCTACTGCAAGAGTAGCACCTTAGACCATTCAGCCACCGAAACGGGTTATATTTAGATTAACTTTGAACCAAATAAAGGAGGAATTAAAATGTATGTGCAGCACAGATAAAATTAATTTACAACATTTTAAAAATGTTATCCTTTATAGAATAAAACAACTATATTATAATAGATGGGTCGAACCCAATATTTTCAAGTCTTGAATCTAAATTGTCACCTAACCTATTCAAGCTAGAAAAGTCGACTCACTTCTATTTGTTGTGCCTATATTCAATGAACTAATAGTTCTGGGTTTACCTCCTAAGGATTAAACATAAATTTATTTTCTAACTATTCTCCACACATCATGTTGCAAAATAACACACGAGTTGTTTTATACGATTAATAAAGAGAACGAGGGAAAAGAAAAAAAGGTGGGAAGGACAGTTGAGTGGGAATAAGTGGGGAGAGATAGGAGAGGGAGAAAAATAAATACCATTTCACCAGACTCATTTCATCGAAAGAAATGCACTTAGTAGCTTATTATTAGCACCGTTTCTTACTGCCCGTTCGGCTTATACGCACTTACGCTAATGTGTAATGGTAGGGTGATTGTGAGATGAAATGGAGGACCTACAGTTTAACGTGCGATCCGAACCACGGTGGAGGCCTAGTATTCCCCACATTCACAAGTCGTGATTAATACACGTCTTGTCAGAGGTGAAGGAAGGGTTTGGTAATCAGATAAATCTGTGCCGGGACCGAGGATTGAAGCCCGGACTCCAGCACAGAAGTCCGACACCTTACCCCTAAACCACCAGGTCACCCTCACGTAGTAGCTGCAAATAGCTAATGTTAATACTTAAATACAATGAGATGTTCGTCAAATTAGGTAGTAATCAAAACAAAAATGAAGTATTTAAAATAAAACCACACCGTATTATACTCGCTTCGGTGGCCACATGGTCTAAGGTGCTACTCTTACAGTAGACTAGACTGCCGATGACGGGGTGATCGAGGCTCGAATCTCGGTAGGGTGTACTGAGGGTGGTTTTTCCTAAATTGTTTCCCACTTTTCCTACACGCAAATGAGAGTACACTTCCTATAAATATAACCTTCTTAATACCTGAAGTCATTAGCATCATTAGTACATAAGCATACAACGTGTATCTAAAACATTGCATCAAACTTTGGCAGGCTATTCCTTGGGTGAAAATAGAATAATTCACATCAGCAACCTAGGGTCCATCTTGATTATTAAGGGTGGTATACACCCCTAAACATAGAGCTAAAAACGACTATTGTGTGAAATATTATGGAAACTGATTAAGCTATTACAACGAATCTTTGTATAATACTTATTGAAACCTTGATCATTAATAAACCAAATGTGTTGTTACCGTTACCCACCCCCATCATGTAAAAAAGGGGGGGTTGTAACGCTTTTTTCTGCAATAAAATGTGTCTAAGTAATTATTACTAATTTTGACTTAAGATTACAAAACAAGGATTAAAATTAACAAAAAAAGGCGCCTTGGAGAAACTGTCTATCTCTTTTCGTTTTCGAGATAATCAGACAAGTTTGAGCTCAGAGACAAATGTAAATGCCTGCCAGGTAGGCAACCAGAATCGCAGTGTTACTTCGCACTGCAGTCGTTTAACCATTTTTACCGGCACGTGTAACTATGTATCACATAAATTTGGTAAACAAGGCTGGTTTGTGTGTAATGATGGAGAGACTCGGATACTTTTCCTTCTTCATAAGCTCCGATGTGTTGCTATTTATCACATTAGTAAGTTATGCTTACACAGTTCACACTTGGGTGGGATTTTAATCATTACACTCACTGGATTATTGAAAGCTAAATTAAGAAATACTAACCGTAGTTCTTGTATGTTTTAATTCCTGCTTCAAAAGCAGATTCATAGCAAGTGGTCAAAATAGTGGCCCCTAACGTCATTGCAATAATTGAGGTGGCGTATCAATGACTGGCGTAATCTTTCGAAAACACGTGGTGTTTCTTGAACCTTATCACACGCAGCACCTAGCCTGGCTAACAGGTCTTCCTCTGATTCAATGGCTGTCTCGTACACCAAAGCTTTTAAAAAGACCCACAGAAAGAAGATTAACGGATTAAGGTAAGAAGAGCGTAGTGGCTACGCAACAGCTATACTGGTTGCCTACCTGGCAGGAATTAACATTTGTCTTTGAAATCAAACATGCATGATTATCTCGGAAACGGGGAAAGAGACAGTTTCTCCTAGACATTTTTTTTGTAAATTTTTACTTCATGTTTTGTAATCTTAAGTCAAAGTTAGTAACACTTACTCTGTCCTATTTTATTGCAGAAAAAAGTGTTACAACCCCTCCTTTTTTACATGATGGGGGTGGGTAACGGTAACAGCACATTTAGTTTATTAATGATCAAGGTTTTAATAAGTATTATACAAAGATTCGTTGTAATAGCTTAATCAGTTTCCATATTATTTCACACAATAGTCATTTTTAGCTCTATGTTTAGGGGTGTATACCACCCTTAATATTCAAGATGGACCCTAGGTTGCTGATGTGAATTATTCTATTTTCACCCAAGGAATAGCCTGTCAAAGTTTGATGCAATGTTTTAGATACACGTTGTATAAACCGAACTGGTATTAAGACGTGATGATAAAAAATAATCACCTTAATGTTGGTGTTTTAATCAATTTTATATCGCTACATAACATAACATTTAATAATACTATTATCTAGCTGGACTAATAGAAGCAGTTAACAGATTTTACGATGAATTGGTTCTCTCACGTAATATTTTTTAGAGGAATTTTAAATTTTACTGATATGTGGGCAAAAAGAAATGTTTGGATACACTCACAGGCTGGTCCACCGGGTGGGTCAACCCGCCGCTGGAGGCGAGGGAAGGCGAGACATTCAGTTCTATTACTAGAGCCTTGTCTTAACAGTGGGTGAAGAATGTAAGAGGTGATCGGTCGTTCTAAGACATCGGTAAATATCAAGGAGGTCTGAAGATACGAGTTGGAGTTCGTATCCTGGGGACTTAATTGACCTTGACCTGGGGATTTGCTAGTGCTAGAATTTATACCAAAGTAAGGTGATGTATGATTGAAGAGGGTAGAGTGGATTGGATTCTACATTTGTGACTACTGAGGAAGGTACGTTTGTTCAAATACAACCCCATTATAATGTGTGTAATTAGAATACTTTGATTACTTCAAAAGTCCTTATATCACGTGTTAGTAGATTAAAACCTAAACTAAATCAACAACCCTTACATCATGTGTTAGTAGTTTAGAATATAAATTATATAAACAACTCTCACATCATGTGTTAGTAGACTAGAATCTAAATTATTTAGACAACACTTATTTCACGTGTCAGTAGATTAGAACCTAAACTATATCAATAGCCCTTAAATCACGTGTTATTATATTAAAACATAAACTATATCAACAAACCTTACATCACGTGTTAATAGATTAGAACCTAAACTATATCAACAAACCTTACATCATGTGTTAGTAGATTAGAATCTAAACTATATCAATAACCCTTACATCATGTGTTAGTAGATTAGAACCTAAACTACGTCAACAACCCCACCATCGCGTGTTAGTAGACTAGAATCTAAACTATATCAACAACAATAATACCATGTGTTAGTAGACTAAAATCTAAATTATATCAACAACCTTTACATCATGTGATAGTAGATTAAAACCTAAAATACATCAACAACAATCACATCATGTGTTAGTAGACTATAATCTAAACTATATCAACAACCTTTACATCATGTGTTAGTAGATTAGAACCTAAACTACATTAACAACCCTGCCATCACGTGTTATTAGATTATAACCTAAACAATGGGTAGCTGAGTGCTAGAGATTGACAAGCTAAGCCAAGTGTCGCGGGTTAGATTACCGTATCCCGGTGTCATTTTTCAGTTTATGGAATGAAATGTCTGTTTACAAAGACAATTCTCATTGCTTGAACTGAAGAAAGTAATCACAGCATCCATTAGAAAACTCTCTCAATTTTAACTGTCAAGGGTCTTTAACAATAAGATAAAACTAGGGATGATAAAGTTTAAATTTATAGGAAGTTTACCCGGATTATCGTGGATGGAGGGTGGGAAACCACATGTGTAAAACCACCCTCAGTACACCCGACATAGACTTGAACCCCGATCACAGAGCAATTCAAAGAGCATAAAAATCAAATTCAGTTTTCAAGACCGGAATTATAAAGTATTAATTTTGCTTATGTCGCCTGAATTGATTTTAATAGTTATGTCGCTCCTAGATATTCGATAACTGCTATGTATTTGTAAATCTAATGTATCCACTTTAAAATAGTCTTTAGTTTGCGTATTCATTTACTTTTAGTACTTTATGCACCCTACATGACAGGAATGATGGGGTGGGGTGCAAGTAAACATAGCATAGTAAGAAAAATACATACATTTTATTTTCAAGGGACATTATACAAAAGAGTAGCAGATCACTGTTTATTACAGGAAATTGGTTGTCTACTTAGTAAAGGGCAATGCAGCCAGGCTAAAGTGTAGCACTATATTTTCTATACATGACCATATACACTCGTTCAGCATTCATAGTGCTTGGATTATGTAGTGAGCGCTCTGCCCCATACTCCCTCGGGCAGCAGTCCACATACCTATATTTAAAGAATAATACAACCACATTAGAAATCCATACGCATGAAGTGCAAAGTAACATCAACAATCAAAACTGGTTAGGGGAAGTGTACATTACACAACGCAAATAAGTCCACGAGATGGTGGCTAAGTATCTCGTCCAAAAGGACCCAACAGAGAAGAGAATTGGGGCAGCCAAGACGGTCAAGCCTCAACTTGGTGCACCCAAAATGAGAGACCATATCTATACCCCAGTGCAACAGTTAACTGGGTAACTGGGCCGAGCGGCCAGCCTAATTAGGCCAACAGTTAAACCAGTCCCACCCTAGGAAGGCTGGTAGGCGCTCACTTACATAAGGTTCATTACCACATTTATAGTCGCCCACACGCATCAGCGTTATTACAAATAAACTACCAACTATAAATCTATGACGCTCCTTTAAATCAGGGCAGCTTAATAACCTGTCTAACGGATACCTAATATACTAACACATAAATATAAACATAGACATTGCATCTACTAAAGTCTCGGAAAACACATAGGTCAGCTAATCCCATAACTCTAAGCACTTTTAGTATGCAATGTGAACTCGCCCTTAGTTTGGAAATAACTGAAGCCCCGCTCTGAAAGAGCTGTCTATAGGATCAGAGTGTGCGTCAGTGACCAACATTCACACGCACTAGTAAATAGATCGTCGAATAGATGATTAGCCAGACAGTCTAGCTAGTGACTAACCTTCCCCTGGTAGGTCTAGTTACAACACCTGATCATTCCTTCTATATCAGGTCGCAAGCTCTGAAGGCAGGGCAGATGTCCAGCCTCCAGTCCCATGCACTCTAATCGAATGTAGTCCAGCAGGCTCCGTGGCGTACAGGCACGATCCAGTGAGTGTGCGAGCAGGGGTGTACCAAGATGGTGTGTACCAGGGTAGCACCAGGTGTGATAACTGCGTAGAGTACCGCCTCGGTGCCACGAGTAGACCAATAGTGTAGCTGGTAAGAATGATGCGTGGACGACAGTGAGTAGGACCCACCCCTCAAATGCAGCAGTCCAGCAGGCTCCGCGGCATGTCGGCAAGATACTCGGGATGAGCGCACAGGGGTGTACCAGGGTGGTACCAGGCGCCGAGTCGACAGAGGGTACCGCTTTGGTACCAAGAGTAGACAAACGTTGCAGTAGGTAGGAGAGAAGCGTGGATGTGAGCGAGTCAGAACCACACCATATCAGATGTAGCAGATGGTTAGTAACCCAAATTAATGTGGGGAGGGCTAGCTGCCACGATCCCAAGGTTGGTGTCCACGGAAGTCCATTCGCTTCAATTAGACCAGCTATTACCAGTCGTACTGCTGGTTGACTAGGTCGAGCGTGAAACATATACACTGTACTCAAGCAAAATAGTAGTTTTATCCATTAGAGTAGTGTTCTAGCAGTTCACCATATTTCTATGTAGAACTAAGCGAGACGGCTCTGAGCCTGGAAGTAACACCACACGGCGTGTCCAGAGATTGGATGAAGCGGCGAGCTCGTCCCAGCTCGGGAATACACTTGATACTATATTGTTTGACGGGGCTAGGAGTCGAGCCCGTGTCTGCTTGGGACTAAAACTGCGCCTGCGTGATCAGTTATAAAAAGAAGAGGGGATAGACTAAACAAAAGAATGTCGAATAAAGCGCCTCTTCCATGGAAGAACAATTTAAGATAGTGAACCAATTGAGAATATATGAAGAACTTGGAGGAAAATAATTGGTGGCGTGAAGATATTACACTAAGGGTTTACGTAATCAATGACTTGTGCGAGCTAATGATAATTAGCTCGACACATTTATACTATTTTCCTCTGCCTTTACAAAGTTAGTGTTCCACCATATCAAGTTTTTGGTGTTTAGGGAACTTGTAAGGACCACTCCCATTTCCCAGCAGTAAATTTTATAAATTACAAACTTCCCAACTTGTATGGTTATGTTGGGTGTTCTTTTTGCCAACTTGGCAAATTTAATTTTTCTTTTATGCATAAAAGTATATTTTCTTTTGGGAAGATGGCAGTTTACTCTCATTTCCAAACGCCTCTCTCTCCCTCCCCCTTCTTAGCTCCCACAATTCCAATTAGAGTTTTTAAGACGTATTTGATTATCTTATAAGCTATTTCAATCTGAACACATAAAAAAAGAGTGTTCTATATTGGTTGTATACATTTAAAGCGCTTCCATTTCCTGGGCTTCAATTTTGAAATTGTATTTTTTCAAGCTTTATTTGGCTATCCGGGAAGGTCTATTGAATTACATGGCGATATTTAAAGTGTCTACCTCCACAAGAATTCTATTTATATAGCTTTGGAAACATTTTTAGGGGAAATCCCTCCCTATTTTCCACTCCTTCATTTTGAAATTTAAGAATCCAGCCCTTGATACTTTTTGAGTTGATCCTTATATCCGCCTGACTAATGTTAATTAGTTAATTAGTTAACCCCCATATCACCACCCTCCTTAGAAATAAATAATATTTGAAATGTGTTTGTGGTTATTTGAAATTATACCTTTACACTTCTAACAAATTTAAATTTTCTACCTCCTACTTGTACACCCCATCACCCGCCACCACTCCCCCTCCTTCCCTATTTCCTGTAGACTCATTTTGAAATGTAAAATGCTCAGCCATTGTAGTTAATTTGAGTGGTCCCTGTATTTGCTGGACGAATTCCAGTTTTATATCACACAGATAAATAATTTATCAACTGGCTTTGAAAATTTTAGCCTCCTGCGTCCCATTTCTTTAACTCCCGCAAAATCTCAAATTTAATATTTATTTGGTTATTTAAAGCCGTACTTATACAAGCATGTCAAATTTAGATTATTTAGCATACTTTATATTTATTTTAAACTCCCCTTTATTTCCTGGACTGCTAATTTTAAACTTTTAAATGTTAGGACTTTTATAGTTATTTGAAGTGTTATCTTTGGCTAAATGCAGAATTTTAATTTCATAACACACTGAGAAGAAGTTGTTTATAGTAGTTTTGTAAGTTTTTAACCACTCAACCCACTTTTTACAACCCACTCTGACAAATTTTAAATTCCACTACTCATTTGGTTACCTGAAATTTTATTTCTAGTTGTCTTTCAAATTTTAATCTCCAACCTCATCTCAAAAGTTATTTCTAGCTGTAACTAGCTCCTCCCCCAATTCCCATTGTCTAAGTTTAAAATTTACAATTTTCAATTTTTCATATTTATTTAGAGTAGTCTCCATACCTATGAATTTGAGTTATCTACCACACAAAGAAGTAGCTGAATGTATAAGTTATGAAAATGTTGAGCACGTCGCCTTCGCCTACCATTTCTTCAACTAAACACATAGAAATTTCAAATAATATTAAGATTTATTTGGTTACTTGTGAAAGCTCCTTCTTCCTACTTGCCAAATTTAAATATTCTATCACAGTTAAAAGTTGTTTTTATTTATATAACCCACGTCCCCTTCCCCATATTTTCCAGAATCCCGTTTAAAATTAAAAATGTACATATTGATAGTTGTTTAGCAAGGTTCCTTTACTTTACCTCCAAATTTCAATCTTCTACCTCACTGGAAATTAGTTGTTTCTATTAGTTTTGTAAATTTTAAAACTCATTTTTCTACCTTTAATTTAGATTTTTAAGATGTGTTTGGTTAGAGTTGTCCTCCTAACCGACTGTCAAACTTAAATTTTCTAGCACACATTAAAGATTTTTAGTCTGTTTATATCCCCTACCCTATTTACCAGGGTCCTACATATTAAATAAAAATGTTCATAATTTATAATTATTTGGAGTGATCCCATTGGTTATTTGCATAATTTCAATCTTCTACCACCCTGAAAAGTAGTTATTCATATTAGTTTTGGTAGTCTTGACACCCCACCCGCTTTTCTCCAACGCACCTCGGGACCCATCATGTGGATGCCGTACATAAATTAATTTCATATTAGTACTCTGCCACCTGATAAACCTCTATATATAAAATTTCATGATTGGAGTATATGGAATTTACCACCCCTTTTTGCCCCTTTATACCAATTTAGGCGATGAAATTTGAAAAATCCTAAAGTTGTTCTCACCCAATTCTATAAAGAGACGTTCATTTTAAATTTCAAGGCCACCATTTAAAAATATGTGTGGTCAGTGAATTTTGAAAATTTCAACGCCCCTTTTACATCCCTTACTGGGTGAATTTCACAAAATCCGGTCCTATCTCTGGTCTATGGCCGAAAAGGAACCTTTACTAAAAAATTTAAGTTTACATGTTTGAAACCATTAAGCTCTTCGAACAAAACCACAAATTCCCCACCTCATTTATTGTCTCTACAGGAAAAATTTGCCTTGTAGTTTGGAAATTGAAACAATAATGTCTCATCCCCGTAAATCCACGCTCATTTTGATATTATTATATCAATATTTAGTTATTATAAGAGAGAAAACATAATAAATCCTCAAATTTGTTTCTTTAAGGTCCTCGCACACCGGCATAGTATCGTATACGTACGGTGAGTGGTTTTCCATTCCGCTTTGAAAGCGGAAAGACACGTAGCCTGCGATACTGTCATGGCAGCCGTTGCCTACCCCCCAGTACACCCTCTCAAACACTCCTCTCACACATCACTAAGTTATTTTCAGCCATTGAAGAATCATTTCGACAGTTGCCCAAATAATTTCAAGTATCTGCTAAGGCTAAAATATTTAACTTGGTCTCTCAGTATGAGAGAAAAGTATTAGAATGCGAGTCCAGCTATTACCCTGGACATTTTCACTTTAACCCTCAACAAGCATTGCAAACCCATACATCCAACAATCAGCTACCCATGATACCTCTATCTCATCAAAATGTTCCTCAGCCACTCCCTCAACAATCAATGTATCCTCTTGGTTCCCATCATCTACTTTATATGCCTCGTCAAACAGCTCTTGGTGTTCCTCAACAGCCACAGCCTCCCTCTGCATTCAACCTTCGGCCCCCAATGCTTCCAGCTCTTGATGTTCAACAGCAACCGCATCCTACTGCATTCATCTGTTAGTCTCCTATGTTTTCTGCTAGTGATGTTCCACAACAGCAACCATCTCCCACCACATTCAACCTTCATCCTTTTATGTTTTTTTCTCATGATGTTCCTCAATAGCAAATGCGCCAAACTCTAACTATAGTATACGAAAAACTTGTTATCGTCGAGGATTAGATCCTCAAACAGTGTAAAAAACACCAAACAGTTTTATTTTCTTATTGATATCATTTATACACTTATTTTTATCTGCCTCCAGCAACATAGCCGCTTCCACAATGTCCTTATCAGAGCTCATTATAATTAACAGAACAGCAACAATACACTCGCTTCTTTTAACTGCGCTGCCCTCAGGAGAATTGTAGGGTGTGGTGGAGGAAACAAACTGTTAGGACAGCGGGACCGTCATGGCAATGATACCACGTATACGATACTATGCCGGTGTGTGAGGACCTTAATACTCCTAACATTTAGATATAGTATTTTTAAATGGCAGTTTAAAGCTACTATTTGGCCGAAATTAGCCGTAGATAAATGTTTTTAATAGATAATTATTCTATGATATCAGTTTTTGTATCTACTATGCGAGAAATAATGTTGTAATAAAAACGAAGCTACAAACTAGTTTATAATGTGTGTAGTATTAACTAGTTACCATATTATTAAGTCCAGTAACTAGTACTACCAACATGATGGAAAAAAAGAGCACCACGCTCCACCAAAAGGCATATATGAAATAAACATATTGGGTATTATTCATATTTTACAGAAACATATTGTTCATAAAAAAGCATAATAATCAAATCCCAATTTCTGATACCTCAATTTAAAAGGATATATTTGCCAATCGCTCGGAAGCTAAGGACCATCCATAAATAACGTAAGGATCTTATCAGTTTTGGGAGGTTGACATTTATCAACATTTTGAGCTAGATTTTTTTACGATCACAATAATTCCTTCTTCAAGTGGTCTAGAGAAAGTAAAAAGTGTCTATTTACGTAATATGAGCACAAATCACTTTACATTTTAGTAGTGAAAACATATTTCTATACATTCTTAAAACTTCTTTCAATGGCACTATGGAGTAAAATAATCACAATTTAAGAAGTAAAAAGTAGTTGATATTACATTGTCCACTTATGTAAGTTTTCGAGTTCATATTGTCATAATGTACCATTATTTGAATATTGTATTTATTTTTAACTTACCAACTATAGTTATATAGTCTTATGAAGAATGTTTGGCTAGGTACAATACATATTTGAGCTTTTAGAGACTAACAACTAAAGTGTTTTATTTAAATATACTCCTATCTAAACCTAATATTAAAAAGTCAAAAGTTTTTAACCTAAAGTTTAAGCCAAAAGGCTGGTTTTGTGTGCAACACAATCACAATTAATACAAATTATAAAGTCTTACATTATTTCAACGTTTCGAAATGGAACACGCTACAAATCTTACTTTAGATACAATAGTCTAGATTCATAGAAATATGTGAAAAACACAGTTAAGCTATTAAATTTAATTGGGTTCAATATCAGCTTAGTCACAAGTATTCAACTCTCCCAAATTCACTCAACGAGATGAAATTATTGGTGTAATACGTTCTTCATTTTTTGCGTCGGTTTCCCTAAACAATGAATGTTCACCTTTGCAGTCCACTGCAAGTGTTTGTGGATTCTAACTTTAAGAAGGTGGCTTAGTGCAAATAGCTTGTGATTGTTGCATTGTTTAAGCCAGTGAAGGTATACTAGCCTTATTTTCCTCAATGCCTTTCCTAACATTATATGTACAATACCTTCTTGGTGTTGCACATCAGGAAATTGCTCAATAAAGGTTTCTAGGACAAGGTCCGTGATGTGTGTGAACATATCTGTAGGGAATTTGAGATTCCCTAAGTCATCTTGCCCTTTGTTAATATATGCTCTATGAAAAATTAAATAATCATGCTCTGACTCCATGTTGGCATCACACTTTGTCAATGTATTCTTGCAGAGTTTACAATGAAATTTCCGCTCTATCTTGCAGGCAAGATACCCAGCAACATATCTAAGAGATCGAACAGATAAAACAAATTAATATCGAGTTAAAATAATTATAGATTTGTTTTAAAAATTAAAACTAAAATTAAATAAGAAAAGCACTATAGTGAAATTTTCTTATCTTTACTGTCACAATATCATCCGATTTCACATATTTTTTATAGTGGTACTTGAAAGTGCTGCTTTGACATAACTGAAATACCCTCCTTTAATCACAGAATTCCATGTCGATTAAAGTTTACTTTTATTTTTAAAGGTTTTAACAGTTACTCATTTCTTCGCGTGACTTAGTGAGAAGGATGCACTTGCTTTGGATGGCACAGATCTTTAAAATCGGGGCATAAGAAGAAAAATAAAATGGTGACAAAGCTGTAATAGCTTTATTCTCTAATAATGAGAACTTCTCCTTTAAACTTAACCAGAAACCAATGACAAAGATGTATAGCTTTTCTTTAATTCAAACTCAGTAAAAATTTCAAGAAGCTGCTCTTTTTCACTCACGCTTAATGTGGAGAATTTCAAAACTGCTGTCTCTTCCAAGGTATTGCGAATCCAATTGTTATTATGGTTGAGAAATAACTATTCTTTCAAAGTTTTTCCAAGTCCCTTCAAGTGTTCTATAACCACGTTCTTTAAATTTTCGTTCAAAGAAAACTGATTTTCTACCATGAAGTCGTGATGAGTATCAAATCACTCCGTTTGATTGCTAACTAAACATGCTTCTCAAAAGTTAATTTTTTTTATGAACGACTTGATACGGTCTTGCACAGTAAAATCGTTAATATTTGACCCCTGCAAAGAGTGGTTTAAACTGTTCAATTTTGAGCAAATGTCTGCCAACTAGGCCAAAGCCTTGAGCCACATTTGATCTTGCATGCATTTTGCTTTTTGAAAGGGATGGTTGGTAAGAAAATCTAAAACTTAGTGTTTAAATTATAACAATCTTGTATGAGTTCTAACTCGATATAACCAACCACCAGATTTCAGTGTAAGACAATAAACAGTTGTAAATAATTCCCATTTTCTCATAAAGTGCTGAAAAAATCCGCCATTACAGAAATATTTTGGCGAACGCCTTGGAAAATTTCATGAGGCCCAGTTTGGTAACCACTGTCTTAGATGGTTTCTCACATTCCCTTATTAAAATATTTAAAATATACATAGTCCGTAGGGGTAGTAAGACATGCCGCAAAAAAAAGTTATAGAATATTATAATGCGAGCAAACATGTTTCTATTGGTTGTGAGCCGCTTCAGTGGCTGCGTGGTCTAACCTGCTACTCTCGCAGGGAATTAGACTGCCTATGACGGGGAGATTGAGGTTCGAATCTCAGCCGGGTTTACTGTTGGAGGTTTTTCCGAATTTTTTTCCAATCTTCCTCCACGTAAATGCGGGTACATTTCCTTTAAATATAGCCTGTATTTATTTAAAACATAAGCGTACAACTCTAACGGTAATAAGACGCGTTGCTAAAAAAAAAATATTTTGACTGTAGCCCGCAATACGCCTTGAGTCTATCGCCGGGAGTAGCCCGATGGCCCTTACATTCCAGTATGACCTTGAGCTCTGATTAGCCGAGACAGGTCACGTGACCCTCCTTCTGTTCTCTGATTGGTTGTTGGTTTTCCCCCTCCCCTCCTGACCTCATTTCCCTCCTCATGACCTCCTCCTCTTCCCCCTACAGCCCCCTCACCCACCAACCCTGGACATGTTGGTTCTTGATTATTAATGATTGTTAATTAATTATTGCTAATTAATTATTGTTAATTAATTAATTGGTAGGATTGAGGTGTTGGAGTTTTTATTCATCGATTAGGGCACTGTAGTTTATTTTGGGGGAGCATGAGGCCACGGCACGAATCTCGCGCTATGGTTGTCGGGGGTAAAATGAACATTAATTCCTCCTTCACAAGGCTCTGTCCCGGACCAAGCAGCACGAACCTCGCGCCATGGCTGTCGGGGGTAAAATGAACATTAGTTTCCTCCAGCACAAGGCTCTGTCCAGCACGAACCTCTCCTGACGACCGTTCGGGGTAGAGTGTGATAAATGGTTCCCCTGCCTTTCACTTCCACCCCCCTCCTGTCGCAACCCTGGCACCAGTATGACGGGTTGACAAGTCAGGACAAGAATAGATCGTGACCTAGACAAACTTGGATTTTCCCAATGACGTAATCATCACGTGTTATGTCGCAACCCTGGCGCCAGTATGTCGGCCCAACAAGACGAGTTGAGACAAGAATAAATATGGAGGTCATTGACCTGGGCAACGGGTTTTCCCCTGGCGCCAGGTTGGCGGGCAGGCAAGACAAGTCAGGACAAGAATAGATCGTAACTTTGACAACCTTTGGTTTTCCCAATGACGTAATCATTGCGTGTTATGTCGCAACCATGGCGCCAGTATGTCGGCCCGACAAGACGAGTTGAGACAAGAATAGATATATAGGTAATTGACCCGGCGGCTCACGAGACAAGAATAGATCGGGAACTAGTTCAGTGTGTCTCAACCCTGGTGCCAGTATGTCGGCCCAACAAGACGAGTTGAGACAAGAATAGATATTGAGGTCATTGACCCGGGCAACGGGTTTTTCCCTGGCGACAGGTTGGCGGGCAGACAAGACAAGTCGAGACAAGAATAGATCGTGAACCTGTTCTTCTCGTACCGTGTGACGTCGAATGAGGAAGGGGGTGGCTATGAAGAGGGGCGACCACTTGGTTGTCTATTTATAAACGTAGGTAGAGCGGTTCAAGATGGACAAGTTACAGCAGCTGGTAAATATTGCCGACGCCGTGCAGACCGTAAAATTGTGTGATCTAGCCGTAGATCAAAAGTACTCGGTGGATAAATTAAAAGCCGTCAATACAAAGTTCGAGAGACGCCTAATAGCCTATCTAGACGGCGAGTTTTGTGTATTTCTACCCTGTCGGTTTGGTACTCTTACAGATGAAGACGTGTGTGAGTTAAATAAAGAAAAACTGGTATTTACCTGCGCCGGAGTAAAACCCGGTCCACCTACCATTGTGAACTTTGAACGCGTTTAAGTGACGGTGCAGTTAACAACGACAACAACGGGCAGCGGTGCGGTTAGTACAGAACGTTTAGCTCTCAGATACGTTCACCATGCTTAGAACAGGCTATATTAATTTAATGTTTGTGGGTCATACGATTGAGGGGCGTGCCTATATGACGGGGTAGAATGTTCACAGTGTGGTGGTGAGTGATAGACAGGTAATTTACAAAATAGAGGAGCGAGGCTTTAACGAGTTTTGCGACTCGAGCTGTCACATGATAAGAGCGATGGAAGTACTACCCTATGAGAGAATCGAGGAGACATACATGTGTGATATGACGTGCACCGTTTACAATTTCCTCAAAGGAGATGTTTTGGCGGTGTTGCCACGCCCTCCACCACCACCCTTCCACCACCCGCCGCCTCCGTCCTTTACGACGCCGCCCCCGCCGCCCCAAGAGTCACCCGAGTACCCACCGCCAAAGTCGTCTACCTACCAGGCATCAGAGTCGCCCGAGTACCCGCAACCAGAGTCGTCTACCTACCAGTCACCTGCGTGCCCGCCACCACAGGAGGTAAAGTCCGAAGAACCCGTAAATCTCGAGGATTTAACAATGTACAAAATTTATTCAAATGTTAAAATTATAGGTGAAACGCCCAACGACTACATACTTGGTCTGGACCGTTTCGGTAACGTTTTCCTTCCAAAATCAATCTATTATTTGGCTTATAAGCGATTTAAATCTTAAGTACGCTGTATGATCTATCTCGGAGGACAAAGTATGATGTTTAAAAGGGAATTAATAAACTAGACGTGCTCAGGTGTTTGTAGCACTCTGCCAGTGACATTTTGTAAAAGGTGAGAAGAGGGAATGTAGTTTGTGAGTAGAGCAAGAGTGTTTATTTTTCTGCATCTCCAATTGACATTATGCCGTTTAAATGTTGCGGATTCTACGAAAAGTTCTCCAATCTTATTCGGCACAAACATCAAACACCTCCAAATGCTGTTCACCAGGATGCCTGTTGGGACGAGGAGGTATTGTGCAGTGCGTTAGACCTGAGGAATACAACCGTTTCAAGTGCTTAAACAAAATTGTGAATAACAAAAGTTATAACATTATGCTAGCGGAAGATAACCGAATGTTATTGTGCTCGAGTTTGTTGGAAGAGTAAGATTGCCAGATAAAAAACTGTGGCGACATTGTCAATATACGTTCTAGCCCCTCTCAGCGTGCCCTTTTCGAGGTGGCTCCTACACATTTTCTAGATGTTAGATGTATTTTATATGTATTGGTCAAAATACTTAAATAATATTGCTGCTTGTTGTTGTTATGGATGTTTTAAATTAAACAATTGCTGATTGTAAATAAAAAAACTTCCAATAAAATGTTATTTTTTTAACCCCTTAAATAAGTCTGTTGGAGAATCAAAGACATGAAGGAGATGGCAACATTGTTGTAGTGACTTAGGTTGCTACTCAGAGAGAGAAAGAAAGTATTTTGTCCATGATGTTTGAGACGGAGCTTCTATGATAATAGAGAAAGAGGGTGTAGACGTTAAAACGCAAACATAACAGTTTTATAATATTTATTCCCACAACACTTAAACAACAACAAAAAATTAATATCTGCAAAAAATTTAACTTTTACTAAAAAATCACAAGTAATATACTTATGGCTGAGCATTTTACATTTCAAAATGAGTCTACAGGAAATAGGGAATTAGGGGGAGGGGTGGCGGGTGATGGGTGTTACAAGTAGGAGGTAGAAAATTTAAATTTGTTAGAAGTGTAGAGGTATAATTTCAAATAACCACAAACACATTTCAAATATTATTTATTTCTAAGGAGGGTGGTGATATGGGGGTTAACTAATTAACTAATTAACATTAGTCAGGCGGATATAAGGATCAACTCAAAAAGTATCAAGGGCTGGATTCTTAAATTTCAAAATGAAGGAGTGGAAAATAGGGAGGGAATTCCCCTAAAAATGTTTCCAAAGCTATATAAATACAATTCTTGTGGAGGTAGACACTTTAAATATCGCCATGTAATTCAATAGACCTTCCCGGATAGCCAAATAAAGCCTGAAAAAATACAATTTCAAAATTGAAGCCCAGGAAATGGAAGCGCTTTAAATGTATACAACCAATATAGAACACTCTTTTTTTATGTGGTCAGATTGAAATAGCTTATAAGATAATCAAATACGTCTTAAAAACTCTAATTGGAATTGTGGGAGCTAAGAAGGGGGAGGGAGAGAGAGGCGTTTTGAAATGAGAGTAAACTACCATCTTCCCAAATGAAAATATACTTTTATGCATAAAGGAAAAATTAAATTTGCCAAGTTGGCAAAAAGAACACCCAACATAACCATACAAGTTGGGAAGTTTGTAATTTATAAAATTTACTGCTGGGAAATGGGAGTGGTCCTTACAAGTTCCCTAAACACCAAAAACTTGATATGGTGGAACACTAACTTTGTAAAGGTAGAGGAAAATAGTATAAAGTACTAAAAGTAAATGAATACGCAAACTAAAGACTATTTTAAAGTGGATACATTAGATTTACAAATACATAGCAGTTATCGCATATCTAGGAGCGACATAACTATTAAAATAAACCAATTCAGGCGACATAACTTGGTGGTCACGATTCTCTTTGGAAAATCATGATGCTTCATATTTAATATGTTTCTGTAACCGAGTATATTATTTAATTTATGTTCTTTGGTGAAATGTGATGCTAATTTGTCTAACATTTTTCTATTATCTTGCTTAGGTAAAGTTTGCTTTGTCAATGGGGCACAACGGCCACCCTGTGATTGCGCTCGTTTAAAACTCAGTTTATAGATTAAGTAATATTTTCTTGTTTAGATTTCGTATCTATTAATTGCCAAAACTAGTTTGTGATTGCCATGGTTGGCTCGGGATTGTATGTCAAAAATTTATCTAGTACAATATGAAATCAAAGTGACCAGAATATTATGAAATATATCAATGTCCAAATTTATTTGACAATATTTTAATCAAATTTCTGTTAAATCATATTTTTGCATTATTATTATTATTGTATTGATTTTTTAATTCTAGTGATCATAATTTTAGTCTCAAGCCTGTCCAAACTATATAAACAGAACTTTTTTTTTTACATCTTTGTAGATAATTTTTACACAAAACACTTTGTAACTATGGCTGTGATTAGTACAAATATTTGGGTATAGTTAAGAGTATTTTTATATATACTTGTACTGTCAATAATTTTACTCACATTACTAAACTCTATTTTATTTTGATATAAATATTTATTTTAAGAAAATCTGTGATTGTTAAATATATTAAAATATTGTTATTTTATAGTAAAATAATCTTATATTGAAAAAGTTTTCAGAGTAAAAAAAATATATATTTGTATTCCCTTTTACTAAAATTAAGAGATATTTAATTCTCCATACAGACACGAGAAGGTGTTGGAAGAGTGTAATAATTGGACAAAACATTATGATCGTTTTGTTGGGTGATCCTAAAAGAGCGTTTAAGAAAATAAGCTTAATTTTCAGTCTTGATTTTACTATAAACTGATTTAAATTTGTATAAAATAATGTTGAATATAATCTTTCCAGTGTTTAAAATAAGAAGGTATTACCGATACCCAATATATACTTAGGAAACTCTTTTTTATTATATTTTCTATGTATTTAACTTAAAAAATAAATTTAAGTAGCATATCCATGTATATTTTGTATTCATTTGACAACTAAATGTAAAAAATAAATGCAACCTATACAACATAAGTATTTAATTTAATTCCTGACATATTTTGTGTACACGTGTCATACTTCCCCTTACAGCTATCCGCGTATTTAATCCAATGGATAAGGAATGAGGAAGGTAAAATGTTTGGGAAATGTGCCCGTATTTGCGTTGAAGGAGAATTATAAGCATATTAAGAAAAAACACTCTCAGTACAAACGATCGGGATTCGAACACTGATATCCCAGTTATTTGAAGTCTAGTTTAACGAAAAGGTGAATCCTAAAGAATTGTGACTGCAGAAGCTGGTCACAAAATATTTAATAATTCATTTACAAGTGCATTTCCAAGACTCATGTCAACACTGTAGAAGCACTGGTATCGTATATTTGGTTCCAACCCTCCCCATTGTTTGCAAAGTTGTGCCAATGAAAGGGGGGTGAGGTGGGGTAAGGGATTGCCTCTACCTGATCTATTGTACTAGGAGAGACAAGACAGCAACTTTTAGCTCTCACTTTATCAGTTTGTCTTTCTGATGAGAAACATTTTGAAAGTGAGTTGTTTCAAAGAATTCTCACTTGGAAGCGCTGTTATCAGTGGATATTTTAAGTTCTACCTGATTCGAGGGCGCCACAAATCTCCCATAAGGCTGGGTATCTGTTCTTTCCTTCTCTGTGACCTAGGCTGAACAAAGTAAGGTATTCACAGGGTTTTTCGATGTGGCTATCGAGTTCAATATTGTGGCCACTCAAAAATCTAATTGTTTGTTCCACAGTAACTGTCAAATATGTGGCTCACTTTTAACAAAATTTGGCAGAGACATTTTTTTTTTATTCTAGGCCAAATGATATATTTAGATAGTTTTACAATCTAGCTATACGTTTCCATATGGTGGTTGCTCAAAAGGATTTTCTTATCTCAATTACCTAGGCATTTTTTTTAAATTTGACATTTATGGCGAGATGGTCTTAAGCCAAGTGAACCACGATTATTTTCTATGAATTTTATAATGTAGGCTTCCTATTGAATATGTCTGACTTCTTCGCCAAGGAAAAATTTCCACTTCAAATATAATGTAACGAGTTACACGAAATATCAATGGGTTAACACTCACCAACCCAGGGGGCCGCTCTCGGAAGACCATCACACAGCACAAAAACACTATCACTGACCTCCGCTCTCCGAAGTAATACTGAACAGACTGAGCGACGCGCCCGACTTGACCGACTGCAAGAATCGAACACGTGTCCAGCCAGCCGAAGAAAGAAGATAGTTCCGTCTACGGCCGCGCGCAGCATCTGGTCGCTTCGATATTGTTCTCGAAGCAACTCATTCCTTCGATTGTTATGTTTCTCCTACCTTCCATCTCCTTCGATCCTACCCCCACTCTGGGAACTATATTTTGTATATATATACGGCTACGCCGGGAACGTATGGTCACTTACTACCCCACCTTCTTATGGATAAGAGGTGTGAACGGCGACTTAGGTCTTGGGGATTATTGTTTACATATCTAAATTACAGTTTCGGCGTCATGGAGGCATTCTTGTCAAAATTATCATTCTGGCTCTTAAAACCTTATTATTGTGTTATTGTTGAAACTTGCAATGCCTTGCGCTTACCGCGGCATGTAGAGAGGCCGTCGCCCTTCGTCACCCGCCTAAATTTGGGGTCCAAGCCCAAACTTTATTTGTTAGTTATTTAAATAAATTATTATTTATGATTAGAGCACTGAGAGTTTGCCTGTGCACCCGGGTTCGAAACCCGACTTGTAATAATTCACTTATTAGTTTAGTTGTATTTAAACTCAGCTTTATTTAACGGTTAAATACTGGAAGTTGTTATGTTACTTAGGTTACTTTTACATTTGGGGTTTATTGGATTGGTGTGACGCCATGTTAGCTACATGCGTCTTTAAATGTTCAAACCAAACCTTCCCCTTCGACTACACTGGCGCCTTTAAACACTAGTTACAACTTTTTCTGCCCATGCACACAAAAATTGTTCAACTGCCTAAAAAAAAAAAAGACCTAGTTTTTTTTTAGTTATTCTCGAAATTTAAATTTTTTTGCGCAACTAGTTATTTAATAGTCCAAATATCCTGATTAGGGAAAAACAGTTAATTACCTTCCTCTCCTAAAAACACTAACATATTTAAAAATAGTCTTCACCAAAGAAATTGATGAAACAAGCAGCAAGATACCTCAGCCCAGCTAAAACGTTAAAAATTTTTTCATGTTTGATTTTTTTTAATACTCAGCTTGGTTGCATAAAGGGCAATATCACATACCTACACAGCCACTGGGGGCGCATTTGACATGTCCTCCATTAACAACCATTTTTGAGGGGGCCCCTGGAATTTGTTCCAACTATGTTTAAAATAACAATCACACTACCTCAAAATTCCAGCCAGATACTGCCAGTAAATATTATTATTATTTTTATTTTTTATTATTATTATTATTATCATCATCACCGTGTTTTACTCCCCTTGGTTTATACGCACTTAGAATGTGTAAGGGAGGGTGATTGTAAATAAATAGAGGACCTACTTTTAACGTGGAATCTCCCACGGTGGGGCCTGGCTTTCCCCACTTCCAAGAGTCTTGTCAGGGTAAAGGAAAGGGTTTGGTAATCAGTAAACTTTACCGGGCCGGGGATTGAACCCCGCCCCCCACACAAATTCCGAAAACCTTACCCCCTAGACCACCGGGCACCCCTCAGTACAATAAAATTCTTGATAACCCAAAAATTATTTTATCACTGCGTCGGAAGTACACCCGATTTGCGTGGAAGAGAGTGGAAAACTATATAGCAAAAACCACCCAGTGCCCCCAACGGGATCGAACCCCGATATCCCTTCATCAGAAGTCTAACCCAAACATCACGAAGTAGCGGTCAGACAAGCTGCTACCAAAGGCGGGCAACACAAAATTGTACTAGGAAAGAGAGAAATACTTAGTAATTAGTCAGAAAATTTAAAATTTTATTTTAAAAATAAAGTTAACAAAAGAATGCAAATATTTTTCCCTAACCAGAAGTCATTCAGAAAAATAATTGGCAAGAAGTTGACAAAGAAAAAATCCAAGACATTGAAACAACAAAATTACAATAAATATCTTTAAAAATATAACCAACGTGACAGAATAACTTAAAAAACCCACTACAACGTTCCAAAAAAACAACAAAAAAATTTGCTTAAACAATGAATTCGTTCTAAAAAGGACGATTATGTGAACCGGTATTAAGAAATAATAATGGCAAGGCATAGGAAAATATCCTAGTTAAAAATTAATTATTCAAAGCTAATAGACATAATTAGCTTATAGTTTATTCCCTGAGATAAATTTGACATAAGGACTTAAATAGACGTGTCCCAAACAATTCTCAGTTCTTAAACGACGGTCCTCCCTTGGATAATCATTAGCAAATAAAACTAATAATAATAAATACAAACATTATCCCAGAAAACCAAATACAAGCATATATAGGTTAAACCGTGCTAACTTAAGAAATATAGTGCAAACAAGTCGGGTTGGATAAAATAAATTTTTTTTGCTCTGCGTTTTAAACTGCCCGTTTGGCTTATACCCCTATGAACAAATTTACACTAATGGTTTAGGTTTAGTAGGATTTTAATTGAGAGGAAGTACACCCAAATTTGGGTGTAAGGAGAGGAAAAATAATTTAAGGAAAACCACCCTCAGTGTGTGACCGGGATCAAACCCGATCTCCTCGTCTTTGGCAGTCTATTCTTACATAAGTGTAGCGCTTTTAAACCACGTGGCCACCGAAGTGGGTACCTCTTTGGATAACACGAGTTCTCTTTAACAAATTTCCGTATTGTCCAAAAATTATGTGCAGACCAAAAAAAGTAAGCTTTTGCAGACTCTCTTGAATTCCAGGACACGGATCTGCAGAATCCTGTTCGGGAATCATAACCCGTTTTGTATATGGAGAGAATCAGAAACCACGCTGTGGGGAACTTTGAACTCCAAATGCGCCCCGGGTGGAGACAGAAACACGACCTCCAAAGTCTAGAGTCTGCTAGGGCAACCGACGCCTTGGGGGTGCTACTTCTGCGATGAGACAAACCCGATGATTGCTTTAATGCCAGTTTCTCAAGGTGATGTAGATATTATAGTTTATTGGGTCAATCACCGGAGTTTGGGGCTTAAAAAAAAACCCTTACACATCACTAAAGTAGGGATCTCCACGAGAGCAGGAAGGAAAGGGGGAGGAAGTATTTCTGGGAGCAATAGCCTCTCTTGTCAGAACGCTTTGGTGAGTTGGCAAAACGGTTTTGAGTGCATAATATTTGGTTGGCACTCCCCCCTCCTTCACTACCCCCGTATACCCTCATTGTCCTTGATGGGAGCGGTACATCGTACTGGGTGGGTTTACGAACTACGGGGCCTTAACTAGAAATGTATTTGTAGTTGGGGGGGGGGGGGGGGGGGCAATCCCAAGTGCTGTGGTTTGTAGGCTTATCCCCAGTTGGAGATAGCAAGAATTACTTTTAAACGTTTTGAGTCCCTTTTGGTGCATTTTATATCTTTTTTTTAACATAGTAATAGATTCTTGCTTGAACTTTATAATACCCTAATTTTTTTTTATCAACGCGTCTTACCATCCGTTAGGGTTATATGCTTATCTACTAACTACGCTAAATGATTTAGAGATTCAGAAGATTATATTTAAGGAAGTGTACCCCCATTTTCGCTGAGGAAAAGTGGAAACCAATTAGGAAAAAACACCCCCCAATACACCTTACCGAGAAATTCGACCCCCGATCTTCCCATCATCGGCATCTAAAACTACTGCCCTAGTACGTGTTA
This sequence comes from Timema cristinae, assembly GCA_039000515.1. Lineage (NCBI taxonomy): Eukaryota > Metazoa > Arthropoda > Insecta > Phasmatodea > Timematidae > Timema > Timema cristinae. The sequence goes on from JBCFYV010002339.1 coordinate 27,070, forward strand.
GATCACGTGACTACCGAAGCGTGTAAAGCTCATATTAGCTAATGTAGTCCAATTTTTTAACAGCTAGAAAAAATTACGAGATCTACTTTCACGTTTTCTGCAGCTGTCGCTTTTTATATATATTATATCAATACCTAAAATAAAATAAAAAAAAATAATAAAACCCCAAACAACTCTGGTTCCAAAATATGGGTTTTGTACTTTATAAAGGATCCATACTCTTATATTATTTTTATGCACTACAAATTTAGTAGAAACGTTAAAAAAAAAGTATTATTAATACTTTTGGAGGGTGAGGAGTTTGAAACCTAAAAAAATACTCCCTTGGTTCCATGACAAATGAAGAGCTTTGTCAACTACTTTAAAGAATGTAATGCTATTAAAAACTTGTATATCAATTACCGGGTAGTACCGAATAATAAAGGAAATAAGTGTTATTTCAAAGATTTTTTTTGTGGTTGTGAAAAATTCTTACAAAGGGGATTATTTTAATACCAGGATAAATAATGAGAAAAGGGCATCTCCCTAAGATGCATTCTTTATTTTTAAAATTCTAGTTTCCTAATCAATACCTAGCGTTTAACACAGCTACTAATCATTTATTTTAAGGTGCCAGGATGAGAAGGCGGATTTATAGTAAATGCACCCAAAGTGTGGAGGAAAGAGGATAGTAAATTTTTTTAGTCCCAATTGGAAAAATCACCTCCAAAGCACCAAATAGAGATTCGAGCTCCAACCTTAACGACACTTAGCTCAGACATAGCTCGTCTCTCTACTTTGCCAACGGCTCCCTGGATAGATTCCTAGCATGGACAATTTTTTTTATATAAAATTGGGTTTTTTTTCTTTTGAACTGATGCAATAACGGACAAAGAACTGTCTGTTGTGTCCTACAATTATTTCAATTTATAAGACGTGTGTTGAGATAATCATTCGTTTCAGAATGTGAATGATAAATCCCCCCCCCCCTAATACCACGGCCCCCCAAAAGGGCTCTAAACCTTCCCGTTGACAGTGATCTTGTGCAATATTAGTCTTCAATCCGAGACAGTATGACTGTTCCTGAGGAGCAGTAATTCTATTTTAATAGCCCATCTAAGGGCCGATTAGCTGAGATAATATCTACAGGATTGCGCAAAAACCAGAAAGATATCACTTGACTACAGCGAAATTGGAATCAGATTTATAGTTTTTTTCCTTTTAAAAAATAATAATTATTAATTGTTTTGGTTGCATTTCAAAAATATGACAGAAAAATGTATCTGGCCTCATTTCTCCTTTTTCTAAGTAAAATACAGACAAACGCAACACAATGCGACACCTGGTTCTAGCTAATTTATCTACTTAAGTTGGGGATGTAGAGAACGCGGAAAAGGCCAGTATTTTTGCAGTTTTTATAGCAAAACAATTTTTTAGACAAAATAAATAAAATATTGCTCCGGTACAAACATGAGTTTTAATATTTTTTTCACATGGTGGTATCAACAGTTGTTGATATCTCTCATGAGCATGGTGGCATTATCTAACAAACTTTTTAAATGAAGAGGAAAAGGTATCATTAAATTCAAGGACGTTCGGATTATATCCTTCAATCTGTTAAATACAGTAATACATTCTTCAAGGTGTACAGGAATTTCGGTTTGCTTCCACTTATACTAGTAGGTTTCTTGTGGTTGGAAGCTTATGGGAAAATGTAAATACAGATAGTAAAAATGGTATTCATAAAACTATTCATAGCACTGGAATAGCAAGCTATAAAATGTGTTATTTTATCTCGAAGTGGGAGACTTTTCAGAAGCTGTATTGATAAGTGCTTTGATAAGGGGGACGCGTCACCAAAAAAGTGTGGCATTGATTTATCTCGGAAATGTTTTGATATATATATTCTTTATAAGCGATATTTAAAGTGAGCTTTCAGAATGGCCCAATTGATTTACAGAACTTGTCCTAAATCTAAATTATTTAAAACCGTAGTAACTCTTAGCGTTAATTCAACATTGTGTGAAGAAGGAAGGCACACACACAACACGCACACACGGGTGCACTCGAATTGCGGAATAAGGTATACCTGCCAGTAGACATTTAATTAGGGCCCACTTGAATTGCTGAATAAATTATACCTGTCGCCGGTCCACACGAATTGCGGAGCGACCTGGAATCCCATTCAGCCCTAGCCACTAACGTAACCCAGCCTAGCCTAACTTAATCTAGTTTAACCCCAAACTAACCTAACCCCCATGTTCCATTTTTAACAAAGTAATTATGAATTTAATTTTAGTCTGCACTTAGTGTAAGGGTCTTACCGAGACGGATGAATTATTCCCCAATTCATGTGCACTGACACACACACACACACACACACACACACACACACACACATATATATATATATATATTAATATATATATATATATATCTTCAGAAAATAATTTGGTGGTTGATAATTAATATGAGATTATAGAATGTAATATAAAAACAATTGTGAATGAAAAAGTTATATCAACATAATAAATTATTAGCCAAACCCTTTGGATACCATTTTTATTGGTTATTGGATATTGGTTCTAATTTGCTTTAAGACAAACACAACAATCAGACTCCAATACATTACAACGTACCATTATCCAATGAAAACAAGCTTAATTTCATTATGATAAAAGTTTTTAATCACTGTGAAATTTAAACATGGCTTCCTAAAATCAATAACAGAAACACTATCAACTGGGCGCTTCTTATTTCCCCGGGGAACGTAAAAATCGACTGAAAACTGGTCATCCTTAACACTCATTCATTCTCAGTCCACCCCTTAATCCTTATTAAAAACTTCACGAACCTTCCGTTGGTGATATTGGGGGTTGCTATGTATATATCTTTTGGTGGTGATTTTGTAATATAAAAATTTCATAACCATGGATTTACAAAACCTCTCTCCACACTAATGTGAGTGACTTTCCCTAAATTATACTTCTCTACTATACTTGTATTCTTTATTTTATAAATCTAACACACTTCTTGCAATTATTTCAGTAAATCTAATTGTGTTGAAATTCAAAGCAATTCAATCTCAAATTTCTTCACTAAATCTTATTCACGCCTTTTAATTATTTTAGTAGATCTAATTAAAAAAAAAAACTCAAAGAACTTAATTCTCGTTAAGGTCTCTAAATCTTAATCCCCTGCTTTCACTCTTTTAGTTGATTTAATTGGGTTAAGAAAAGAATAGCACTTCAAAATGTTAAGCTTAAAATTCACTTATTCCTATTAGTTTAGTAAATAATAATTGAGTTAGTAAATACAAAGCACTTAATCCCCTTAATTTTATAAATTTTATTCCCTTTTTCAAATTTTTTTGTGGTTCTAATGGGGTTAAGAAATACTAAACACTTTATTTTCTTTAGTACCCTAAACGTTACTCTTTCCTTCTAATTAGTTTAGTAAAGTTAATTGTATTCATAAATACAAATTACTTCTTTCTTTTACCCTTAAATTTTTAAAAAAAATTTTTTTCTCAATTGTTTATAAATATAATTAAAACATTTCCCATTTTTTATTTCCCCCAAAATTTTTATTCACAAAAATTTCCCTTTTAGTTGATATTTTGGGTTATTTTTTTTGGAACAGTCTTCTACCCATTCCGACTATTTGCACTTTCAAACAAACGGGATAGGAATGAGGAACGAGTTTTTTTAAAGAGGCGTACCCAAATTAAGTGAAGAGAGAGTGGAAAACCCCTAAGAAAAAACCCCCTAAAGGGTGCCCGGCTGGGTTTAAAACCCCCGACTTCCCCATCACCGGCAAACAAAGTTCAGATGGGTTTTCCGTCTTATCCCAGGTGCCACGATGTGGGAAAAAATACCTCAATATCTTGGGTTGAATGCGATGCTTAAAAAAAAAAAATGTGCCCCAAGCGCATTGAGAAACATTAAAGCAAATTTGCCCTGGGGTGGTGGGGTGAGAGCTACCCAGGACCCATGTTGGGGGCTCGAACCACTGGAGTCAACGAATTTTTCTTAAATGATAAAAACCCACAGCACAACGTTTCAGAAAGGAAGTAACCCCTTGGCCCATTCGATTGTGGTTATAAAAGAACTCTGGAATTATGTGAAAATAGTAAATCCCTTCCCCCGGCAAAATTTTTGGGCATTTCCTTCGCTCATAGAAATTCTGTTGTGATATAACAGTCGGTTTCAAAAGTGACGTTAACTACTCCAATAAAATAAAAAAAAAACTAATCAAAATATTTTGTTTTATTCCAATTTTTTTTTCTATTGGAAACGTCTCTATTTTTTGACCCCGGGGAGTGTTGGGTTTGCAGACGCCCTTGAAGGGAAATTACACTCTGGGGGACCAGCAGAGTTAATTTTCCGCCCACATACTAATCCAATTTTCTAAAAAAACAAAATAAAAAAGGAAAAAAAAAAATAAGCTTAGTAAAAGTTGTAACTTCGAATTCATTGCGTAGTAAATTTTATGACATACATTTGAAAGGTGAGCTCATTCTAATTTAGATCCGTGGGCCTCTCATAAGAGAAATATTTTACCAAACAAAAAACTTTTGTGTTTGTTTTTTTATTTACTAAAAATATTTAGCAACTGAACCCAATGGGTTTCTCAAACATGATTTTTAAAATTTCGCCCGAACAAACACAACGTCAAGTCCCCAACCCTCAAAATTTCACTGGAAAGAGGGGTGAACAATTAAACCAAAATATTTTCATAACGTGCTATGAAACTAAACCAGACCTTAACTTAGAAATTGAGCTAATTTTCAGACATAAGGCTAAAGCAAAACAGTTTTATTTAAAATTTAAGTTTTTAGCGTCCACTTTTTGAACCATTGATTCTAGAGCATTTGACTTTGTTAAGCTATACTAGCTTAAATTTTTAAACGAACACAACTTTCAGCCCCCGGGGATTTAAATTATCCTATAAAAGGGAAAAATATATTTTACAAATTATACCATTTTTTGGCCCCTGCGGGAATCGATCCCGGCATTGCTCAATGAGCAGACTTTTACCGACGAACAAAAGGGGTTGGACAACTAAACAAGTTTTGAGGATGTTGGGGGAGACTTTAAATTATTTTTCGGAGAGGATTTATATTTAAAATAATTTAAGTCTATTATCGTAGGAATTGTTTTCTGAAGGGCCCCTTTCCCCACCCAAAAACTATTATATAGAGGATTTGGTAGGAAAAAATACCTTCAAAGAGTAATTCCTACCATGAATGGATAGTAATTTCTAATTTATAGTCGAACCTTAATAAGAGGGGTTAAAACCCCATGTTTTTTTGGTTTTTTTTTTACATTTCACTAGGATGTAGCTAGAAGAGGCAAATGCAAATAGTAAAAGGAGAAAAAAAGCAAACATTTTCGGAACACTTTTTGGTACAATATTTTAAAAAGAACAAACTAACAGCGATTTCCCTGGGCATTATTGCAACAAACGCTTGCCCACTCTTGTACCGTACATTAAAAACTCTTACGTCATAGTCTGACACTTTTATTATGTCCGGGACTTTTTAAAGTGGAAAATCACCTGCCGTTCAGGGTTAGGGATCCACTTTTTTGGGGAACAAATACCCCTTTAAGGGTTTTCTAACCCCTCATGGGTGTGTGCTTCGAGCGAGCCCCACACATTACATGCGCAGCGGGGTTTTTGGAAGATGACCCAGTGCCCGCCGTCTACCTGTCATCGCCAGAAACCCGTGAAACC
>JBCFYV010002340.1:0-39314 GCA_039000515.1 Timema cristinae
GCGCACTGGAGGTAGCTAGCGTTAAGATCGATGAGACTGTAGTATTTGGCTTTACTAAGATGTTGAATCGCTGACTCGATTATCGGCATCGGATACGGGTCAAACACAATCTTTTTATTAACTTTCCTGTAATCGACTATGATACGATGTCCCTGGCCTTTGCGAGGGATGATGAACGCAGGGCTGGCGTACGGCGATTTAGACGGGCGGATAACCCCTTTCTTCTCCAGGTCAAAAATTAAATTCCTAAAGATCCCCATTTTGGGAGGAGCGCAGGAGTACGGTCCTGACCGCACAGGTATGTTGCCAAGAGCAACAATGTCAAAAGGGAGGACATCACATTTCCCCCACTTATCCATGATTACGTCAGAAAAGCGGTTGATTATCCCTTGAATGGCCTCACTATCCTTATCCACAGAAAACAAAGTTCGAGGCATATCATGGGCAGAAAACGAAATAAACTCCCCGGGCGCAAACTCAAATGAAACTTTCCGTTTGCCCATATTCAAAATAGCGTTAGTTTCAAACAAATAATCATTCCCCAAAATCATATCAAACGGAAGGACGGGAACTATATAAAAGGAACGTTTCCACGAAACCGACCAATTTTAATAGGAAGGATGACCTTACGGTTTACTACCAAACATTGCCCATTCGCAATAGTATAGGTTTTCTGGGTAATGTTTTCACACTTAGTATTCATATAATTTTCAATCACACCCAGAAGTCTTTCACAAATAAAATAGTGACTAGCCCCAGTATCAAACAAACCCAAGCATTTCACTGGGCCAATACATACAGGAACAACGGGATTAGGAACCCGTGGCTTACTCATTACAGACGCGGCCGTACCACGGTCACGAGCGCGTCTTAAGAGTTTACCTCCCTGCACTGACTCTGTACGTGCCCGAGTCTATTACAGCAAAAACATCTAACCCTAGATAAGTCACGAGCCGTACAGCTACCGGGATTAGAACCCACGGGATTACCACTCCTAACGTACCTACTATGGCTACCAGGTGGAGGGGGGTTGAAAGATGACGCAGACTTAGTCGCTCCGGGATTGGTACCCGTTTGCGCGCGACTTACAATCGCGGGCGCATGCGCGTGTAAATATTCTTCTTCAGAGAGAAGAGATCCCTCTATGAGTGAAGCCAAGGCATAGAGATCTTGGATGGAGGAAGGTTTGTTGGAGGCTCTGATGCACCTTGAAGGGGAGCACGAAACCAAATGCAAACACGTACCGACCAATTGGTCACACAATATGGTTTCGTATACTAAAACAAACGGATTGTCGCATTTCACAAAATTTCTGAAAAAAAAAGAAAAAACATATATTTAATATTGGTGAGGGAAAAAGTATATTGGGAAACCGAATAAGGGTTTTTGAGGTACGTGTGGAGACACTACACTGGGGGGGCTGGACGAGAGCCTCCAAAAACACTGTTTCACACTTCTCGCATATCCGAGCAGAGCTTTGGGACGTCTGTGGAACCCTTTAGGGTCGATGACGTAATTACCAAGCCACTGGATAAGAGGAATAGTGGCACCAGGAAGTTTGTAGTAGAAGGACTGCACCAGTTTCCAGAAGTGGTCTTGATGGTAAGCATCTCCAGGTCATGATGCAGAGTCACATTCCGAACGTATCAAGATGCGTCCACTATGATCCTCAGACACCTGTTCTGGAATGCCTGCATCGTCCTAATATATTTGTCTGCTGGGTGGCCCCGAGCAGGACACGCATAGTCGAGGATCGGCCTGAGCAACCGCTTGTACAGTGTCATACCGTTCCTTGTAGACAGGGCGCTACGCCTGTTAAGCAGTGGGCCTAGGATTCCCAGCCTTTGCCTCGCCTTGTTAAGTCTCTCCGTGCAGTGTAGTCGCCAGGTCAATTTGGCGTCCAGCGAAAGTTACAGGTCATTAACACTGTTCTTCCATCTGATCTGCTCTCCAAACAGCCGAAGTGGGGCTGGCCTGTAAAATTTATTTTCCATGGGAAGAGTACTGCTGTGCTCTTCTACACGTTAATACTTGTCTTCCAGGTGGTCCGCCACACCTCCAACTGTGTCAGGTACGTCCGGAGCTTTCTCTCGTATGACTCCGCTACTAGAGCTTTGTCGTTCGCATACATTGCTAATTTGGTGTCCGGGTATTTAGGAATGTTGTTCATATACAGACGGAAGAGCACCGGGACCACGAGGAAACCCTACGGCACTCCAGCCCGTATGCTTTTGACTTGGGAAGTGGTTTTCCCAAAGATATACGAGAAGATGCGGTGGAATAGATAAGATTGTACAGCCGTAACTAGGTAGAAGGGTAGGAACGGGTAGAGGAGTTTTAAAAGTAGACCTTCGTGCCAAACATGGTCGAAAGCTTTTGCCACGTCAAGAAAGAAAGCACCAGTCAGCCTGTTGATGTAGAAGTTCCTCGTGACCTGCTTCACGAGCCGGATGAGTTGAAGGGACGTAGCGTGTCCCGCCCAAAAGCCAAACTGCTCTTCCACCAAGATGCCCACCTTGTAAATATGTCTGGTCAGTCTAGTCAGTAGAAGTCACTCGAACAACTTGCCCAAACAGTCGATCAAACTGCAAGCATTCGTTAAGATGAAGCTAGGGCCGGGTCCTTACCCAGCTTATGAAAACAAAAAACTTTGACGTTCTTACAGATCTCGGGGAAGTGACTCAGGAGAAGGATGCCGTTGAATAACTCCAAGAGAAAGTTAATCGCCTCCAAGGGCAGCTTTTTGAGGACCGCGTTATTGATACTGTCGCGTCTGGAGACCTTGTTTAGTCTTAAAACGGTTAATGCCTGCAACATTTCTGTTGCCTCCATGGGTTCAGGTACATTTAATGTTCTGTACGAGACTGCACCGATAACTTGATCCACGTGTGCGATGTGCATTGGGTATAACGATTTGTCAGTCGGTACCAATTTGGCCTCTAAGTGCTCACCGAGACTATTGGCTTTCTCCTGGTCGTATTTGGCCTTGTGAGCCAGCCCAGAACCACTAGTACCAGGCTGGGGTGAAGCACGGCTTGCGTTGATACCCTTAGGTTTCCACCGCTTCACACCTTCGCCCAACGCTGGCACACCCTGACCCGGGCCACCGTTGTACTTATGCTCATCCCAAAAGTTACCACCTAAATGGTTAGGGTTGCCCCCCAATAGCTTCCTGGTATTGCCAGCCTTACACCCTCAGCGGTGTCTTACCATCTGAAATCCCTCAGACTCATCTTCGGACCCCTGGCTTGACTCATCATGCATCAACGGGAGGTCTGGTGCTAAAGACAGTCCCTTCACGTCCACGGAATCGCACGAGCCATCGACACACGTAAATCGTGTGACCAGGTATTCCGAATCTGAGGAAAATTTAGCCGGGCATTTCTTACCTACTGACACCTCTTAGCGGGAGGTGTCAGTGTTGACGCGGGTTTCTGAGGCCCTTGGGATCACGCTTACGCCAATTCTGCTAGCAGGTGTCTTTACCGGTGAAAGAGGGCTAATCTCTCCCTGGTCAGGGCTTCCGTTGGTACCGTTAGGCTTCCACCCATCTTGCTTGTGGAAGCTTTCGCCATTGTTCCCGGTTTGCGGGTTGTCCACCCTGTTATTTTATAGTTAGTTTTATAGTTATTTTTGGCCGTCAGGCACACGAACACCTCCGATATATGTAGTGGCTCCTAGGCTCACCCGCATTGGCATTACTACCAACGCTTTGTAGGGACCCGGCACTGACAACTGAACCGAGGCCCGAGGATGCAATACCAGATGCCTCGGTGGATCTGTCAACGGCACGCATGCCTACATTAGTTGTAAAGGCCGCGCTGACTTCAAACTGGCCATATGCGCCCACCTCTCCGGTAGTTGAGGAGGCCACGCTGGCCACTGTGTTGGCCCTGGATAGGGCCGGATCGTCACTTGCCCCAAGAAGGGCAAATGACTCCTGGTGGGAGTCACCAGTGGCATGCTCACCTATGGTATTTGGAGGGGCCCCACTGGCTGCTTATTGCGCCCACCTCCCTGGTAAATTGGGTGGTCACGGTAGCCTTACTAGCCCTGGAAAGGGCCGATCTTTCTCCCGAAGGTGACTCTTGCCAGATTCGGTCAGTGGCACACTCACTCCGGTAGTTGGAGGAGCCTCCCTGGCTTTATCCGGTTGGGTGTTTCTTGCACCCACCCACCCCCACCCCCCGGTAGCTGGGGAGGTTGCGCCAGCCCTGTTGAGCCTGTAAAGGGCCTATTCGTCACCAAAAGGCTTGCTTTGGCCAGCAGCACGCTTGACTCCGGGAGTTGGAGTGGCCCCGCTGGCTTCAGCAACGTCTGCAGGCTTGCTGCCCCTCGAGAGGGCAGCTGCCTCTAAGGCCTAGTTCTTCGGGCTTGTGGCGGACCACTTTCCACCCAAGACGAGCTCCTTCCTGACCGGAGGAGCCTTCAGTCCCTGTGAACGGAAACCTTTGACTCCCCCTGCCAAGATGGGCCGCACAAGCCTGCCACTGACGGTGTATCCCCCGATGCTCATCACCAACTTCTTCCTGATCGTGTCTGGTCGCTTCCTCGACCGGTCTTCTTCAACGCCTCATCTTGAGATCTTCTGCCGACCCCGATGCCAACTAATGTTTTCTTCTTCATGGTGGAGTCTTTCCGGGCGTAAAATAGCAGTTGCTCAAAACGCCCCAATGGCAAAGCACATCTATGGAAGGCAGGAGGACACCTTGCACTCCCATCAAAGGAATTATAAACAGGTGCTGATACTTATACATGTTAACAAGTAAGGTTGCGACAGAGCGATTACTTCAACAGGGAAAACCTATTGCCACATTGAAGGGGAGGGTTTGGCATCATTCAAGGTCATAATCGATTCCTGTCTCGATTTTTCTTGTTGAGCCACCAAACTGACGCCAGGTATGAGTCATCAAAGAAAATCCATTGCCACATAGAAGAGGGGAGCCAAGGTCAATGACTTCATGTATTAGCTAACGGTTTCAAGGCTGTGATTTATCTTTGTCTAGACTTGTCTTGTCGAGCCAACAAACTGGCACCAAGAATGAGTCAGCAGGGTTGCGACAGAACGATGACGTCATTGGGAAAATCCATTGCCACATAAAAGGGAGCAGAGGGGGGAAGTTTGCGAGATAATTAAAGGTCGTGATCTTTTCCTGTCTCTACTTGTAGAGTTGAACTGCCAAACTGGCACCAGGGTTGCGATGATGTCACCCGGGAAAAACTATTGCCACATAGAAGACCAACGGAATAAACTTCAGAAATAAACCTTTATGACATTGAAAGAGAAACCGAGGACAACAGGTATTTAACCCCATGTTGTCATGGAAATAACCAGAGGGGAAATTGAGGGAAAATTCCGGTCGGTAACCCACACCACGTTGGAAAAATACCTGCCAAACTAATGCCAGGGTTGGGATGATGTCACAAGGGAAAACCCATTGCCGGGGGAGTATTGTGACATCACACGCAATGATGTCATCACACAGATCGGGACGACCTGTCTTGTCAAGCCCCCAAACTGGCATCAGGTATTAGTCACCAGGGAAAACCCATTGACACGTAGAAGGGGAGAATGTTGCGTTATAACACGCAATGATGTCACACAGTTTGGGATCAGAGGTCAAATTGTCCTGGCATGCCATACACGCTATTAGTAAGAGTTGTAAGATTGTGGATATGAAAATACCCAATGTATAGGTTATACAAGGCATAAGAGAGAATATATACAAGTTTAACAAATCGCTTTGTTATAGTCAAAATAAGACGAAAATATTACAAGTTGTAAGACGTGATAATATATAAAACATTACATTGTTCACTGTTAGGAATCATTTGAGTAACCAGAGATATTGTTGTCCCATACGAGAGCGTTTGGCGTGAAGCACCTTAACTAGACTTGCAGCCAAGTCAATTATGGTTGGGTCTTAATTAGAAAAAGGAGTAACTCGTTATAAAAAGAACAAGCACACATTCTAAAACGAAAGTGTATCAAACCTGAATGCAACAATAATTTAAGTTGGACGGAACTATATAGTTGTGGCTATACAACAATACACAACACTACAAGAGCCTTACGGCTACAAGACTTTAACTCAATAAGCATGGATTAGAGCAATAGCTAAACAATACCTAGATCTAGAATGTCCTAGTTTAAGGAGTTACAACGTTGGAAGCTAAACGGGCTAGCTAGCGGAATTTAACTCCCTAATAAGTTAAAAGATACAAAGGTTAAGTTCCTAGAACTGGAACTATAATTTTACAAGTAGATAAAGGAATCCAGGCTGTAAAGATTCTATGGCTGGTCTATTTCTTATCAGTACTGCCAGATCATCCAATAGTATATTTAAATATCAACATCAGTCTGGAGACAGATTATAGCAATAGCAAACAGTTAAAACATTAACTGATCCAAGCGGTGGCTGAAGGGGGCCGGACAAAATAAACAACACCACGTGGGCCCCTACTCTGGCTAGAATCATACCTACGAGGTGATCACCCACCATACAAAGGTACAACCATTGGTAGACTAGAGACGGGTATCAGTCAAAGACCCAACTAGGTCATGAAACAAAGCTATAGACTTCCTGGTCTCTTCTTTTTCTTGATCTAAAAGGTAAAACCATATGGAATATGGCCACACAGTATAGGGCGTCGGGTAATTGCCCAAATATTTAAAACTATGTCATATGGACATAGCAAAACTGTTTAGAAACACTAACATTTAAGACAATGTCATATGGACTTAGAAAAACTGTTCACAATCCCTAACATTAAGACCACGTCATATACATAGCAATACAGTTTACAAAGAACCTATCTAAAACACTAGATATTCAATTATATCAGAAGGTACATTATCTGTGGTGTGGAGGTGAGACCAAAGTGTCAAACATCGTGACCACTGCTTGTACGTCAACTAGTTCTTGAAGTCGCCTTGGATGCTCCTTTGATGAGTCGTTGGAAATTAATACAATTATGATGCAAGAGGCGATGATTTATATATGAAGTGGAACTGACATGTCAGAAGAGGAACACCAAAAAGAGGGGGGGAGGGGGGGGGAGGCTTCCAAAACAATCTCAGACAATCTACCAGAGCTTGAGTCAACCATCATTCACGGCGTCGTGGAGTGGGCCTCATTTTAGTCGAGTCCAGCAAGTGAGCAAGGTGGGGATAGTGCATCCTCCGGTCCGAATTGTCCGTCAACGTGGTCAGGATCCTCTATAGCTGGGCCGTTTTCAACAACACAATTTCACAGTGAGTTAAATATCTTTAAATATTAGTTGAAATTATTAGTTTTTATATCTATAGAAACGATCATGAATTAGGTATTTTTGGGTGTACGTGCTAAAGGTAGTTAGAACGTTACACTTACACTATCCTGACTGGGTGGTATATCCACCCTACATTAACTTTACTGGGATAGTATACCCACCCTACATTAACCTGACTGGGATAGTCGGCCTGTTATACTATCCAACTTGTTACTTTGCGAAAGATACTAGCTACCAAAACTGACTGAAAGGATAACTACAGTGAGACCTCCATTTATCGAACTTCCATATCTCGGTATCTCGGTATTCTCTATGTATCAAAGTTTTGACGAATCCCATAATATTATATAGAAAAACTGTTTCTATACATCGAATATTTTTCAAGGAAAATCTGGGACCCCGCTCTCCCGCCCCCCGTAATGTCGATGGTATAAGAAAAACAAGTGAGAAAAAAATATAATTGAGATGTAGCAATAGGAAGAAGGAAATTTTTGGTCAAGGTTATTGCGAGGCCAACGCGTCGCCTAGCGGGGTGGTATTGTCTACACACTTCTCTCACCCCTGATTCCAAGTAGCCCACCTCCTCTATAAATCAGGTTGTCCCCTAAGTCTTCTCAAAAATACATTTTGGAATCTCTGAGAGCACAGGTGAAACAATCAATGTTTTAGTGTTGGACATGATTCATAATAAACTCAATATTTCAAATGGTGTTATGGGTGATTGCTATTAATACAAATGAAGAGCTTGAAACAATTATGTGAGTCGAGCTCGCAAATCACACCACCGGCAATATTTATTTTGTAAGACTATTATTATTAAATTATTATTATTATATATTATTATTATTATTTATAATTTGTGATTTTTTAATGACATAATTTAATTTTCTTTCATTAATGTTAATTTATATTTTGTTAGTAAAATTTATTTTATTGTGCTTATGTACAATAGTTTAATAACTGTGTTTGTAATGCATGTGAGTGTGTGTGTGTAAATAATTTGATGTTTTTTGAGAAGACCAAAACCGAATTAAGTTCTTGAAATATTTAAAACGTCGTCTGTATTTCCATGTTTGACGAAAATGACCAGTTGGCGTTATTCAGTCCAAACTCAAAGTATTTTCGCTCATTATGTTGCCTGCCTGCTGAGGTAATTGACCCTTCACCACCACCATCATCCCCTACATCTCTTGTTACCCTTCAACATCGTCTTTCCTTAAAGACACTTTAGCTCCAAACCCCCGAGCATTTCAAATAGAGCACGCAGATGCTTTTAGGTCGTTTCTCGGACTTTCAAGATTTTTTTTCTAATCATTTCATGTCATTCTTGTGAGTGAGAGCAATATTTGTAAATAACAATTTAAAATGAAAAATTCTGGCCACATCTCCCAGGGCCTACTCAGCAGTACCAGAATAGATTTTATTAGAGTGGTGTATTTCCCAATTAAAACTTCTTATTGCAGTTGTATATAAACCCCCTAAGATAAGAGGCTGGAGCGAATCTGAGTCAGCAATGGCTGACCCTATTTCAAATTACGAACACGTGATAGTGATGGGTGATTTGAACAAGACTTCTTAGTTAACTCTAATGACTCAATCAACCTTTTGGAAATGTTCTCAGCTTTTAACCCATCATCGGTGACCTGGTGGTCTAGGGGTAAGGTGTCAGACTTCTATGCTGGCGGCCGGGGTTCAATCCTCGGTCCCGGCAAAGATTTATCTGATTGCCAAACCCTTCCTTCACCTCTGACAAGACATCTTGTGAATGTGGGGAATGCCAGGTCGCCACCGTGGTTCGGATTCCACGTTAAACTGTAGGTCCTTCATTTCATCTCACAATCACCCTACCATTACACATTAGCGTAAGTGCGTATAACCCGAACGGGTAGTAAGACGCGGTGCTAATAATAATAATAATAATAATAATAATAATAATAATAATAAATTATAACCCATCATAGCACTACATCCCATACTTTGCTCGATTTAATGTTTACAAATTAAACCAAACAAAGTAATTTCCCACGGACAAATTCCTGCCCCTGGCCTTTCTCACCATGACCTCATTCACCTTTTATATTCCAATCGAATGCCTAAAATCAAACAGTAGCGTGTCAATCAGACAAATTGGACAGCTACAATTAAATATCAATATTTTAATAATTTATGAAAGAAATAAACAATATTAACATATTTAAAAAAATAATCTACCTCAAAGATTATTTTCTCTGACTAGATGCAGTCAAATAAAATTACGTATCTCCCTAAATTGACACACGTGGGTGTTCAAAAATATTGCCTTTTGATAAATACTGTATCAGATATCAAAGAATAGGATTAATACTATATATTTATGAATAAAATACTTTAACGCATGCTCTCTGCCATTGGATGATGTCGGATAAATTTACATACACCTGCCATGCTGTCTATAAGAAAATATAGTAAAATACATCTATATCACAAATTCTCATTAAAATAATAGCTGAGCCTAAATAATATAATCATACCAGATATATTTAAATAAAAGATGCCTTAGTATCTACTCACCATTTCAGATGTTCTTGGATTTATTTGCCACGTGCGGGAAAAGAAAAATTATTCAATGATGGCTGCCACACGTACTATCACAACTACATCTGATGAAGGAAAGAAGGGTGTATTGAGATCGACACACTGACCCACTCCACGTCTGAGTAGTCTAGTGGCAATCCAAGGAACCATGTTTCCCCCTTTCCCTGCAAGTGTCAGTCCCTGGTTAACTTCTCTTTCCCCCGCCTTCATCCGTACTTTATCCTTTTCTATAGTCCTGAGTTTATCACCCTTTTACTTTGTTCCATGCGTATCAGATTTGGGACTATATATAGGGCTGCTCTCAGGTTCACATTATACCCGTTTTACTACAACCCAGCGTCGAGTGAGGAACTTCTACACCGTCACGCAACGAAGAAAACGATGACCATGAAGTATTGGCCGTCAGATCCACCACCGCCTTGGCCAGGACGACTTACTTGGAGCACTTAAGTATTCTGGAAAACGTCGTCAAGTCCTTATGACTTATAGTCTAGTTTTTGTTTAAAAAAAATATACAATGTTTATCTAGACATTTTGATATGTTTTGTCGAAGCCGATTTTTGTTTGTTTAGTATTATGTCGAATGGACAGTTAATTCATTTCAAGTATTCAAGATGTAAAAGTTTCAGTTAATTGGTTAAATATCGTGTCCTGCAATCTGAAGGACAAGTATATCAGTCCTAGCTACTATTTTTCCCTGTGTCCTTATGATACAGTCTTTACATTATGAGCCTTTGGCTTAGAAAGTAGTAATGTCTTGATCATAGACTTGCTAACTTCCACAAGTTCCATTAATTTATTTCGAGCCAATGTTTCTCATGACGCCGTGCACGTCATGTGCATCTGTTTAATATTTGGATGGCTACAACCAGGCTGTCTGTCTTGTTTTCCATATCATAGTTGGGTTAATGGAAATCTATATTTTGAGTTAGTCAAATAGTCACACTTCACGTACAGTATTAGCTTCGGTGAGCAAACTGTGGAACTGCACTAAAGTCATAATGGGGTCCGCGCAAATAACAACTTTTTCTTTGCCTGTTGTTTGGCTCCTATTGTTTTTGTGTTGCTCTTAGTGCAATTGCTATTAGAATTTTACGTACTATTGAATGATCTGGCAGTACCGAAAGGGAAAGAGACCAGCCATAATACTAGTTTGTTGACACCGATTTATTAGCCATCAACCGCTGTTATCAACAGATCTTTTTGTTGTTTATCATTATCCGAAATGTTTAAAGGATATTATCTTAAAACCCAATCAAGCAAACTAATCAAAATTCATATGTATACCTTGTTCAATACCTTTTGTTAATAACTGTTTGATTGTTTTCTCCTTTAGAAAACTTCTACCTGTAGCCTGGCGCCTGCACAGCCCATGTAGCTACAGTTTAATCATCACATTTCACAAAGTCTTATTGTTTTCATCAAGCTTCAAACGTATAACCTTTAATGTTATTGTAATTCTTAATTTTTGTTATTTCTGTTTTATTTAATAAATCTATTTATTGTTACTAATTCTTGTTCAATTTAAATTTCAACCTGTTTTATCACGTCATCTAATTAGCCCAGTAGGGATATTATGTTACAAAACTTAACTCTTATACATATCGTGACCTTAAAAATATTGATACCAAATATTTGAATAAGGACGCTGACTTGATGCCTCAGTATTTGATACACACAGTTAACAATATTGATGACAAAGTACAACTATTTAACGAAATAGTAGCCGATATGTATGATAAGCATGCACCCACTAAGACGAGACGCTTTACTAGACCACCATCGCCCTGGATGACGAAATATATTTTGACACTAATGGCAAGACGTGAAGCAGCTTTCACAAAATGTAGACATAGCTCCAAGGCTGGTTTGAATTCTGTATCCAATAGTTTTGAATTGTACAGACAGACAATTACGTAAAAATATACTCAATAGGTACAAAAGGCTAAAATGAAATATTCACTTAACATTTCTAGTTGTCATTCATCACCAAAATTATTTTGGAAACAGCTGCGTGAAATAGGAATAAACGATAGACATAATAATCCCTCTTAAACGAACATTCCACCTGACAATTTTAACGTTCACTTTAGTAATTTGAGTGTAACGGACAGTTTGGCAAAGAGTCAAACTAATAAAAGAATATAATAATTTCCTACTCAAAACGTACAATTAAATATTTCTTATATTTATCCGAATGACGTAAACAATTCTACTATACGCAAAAAAACCTAAGGCCCGAGGATATGACAAGATATTTAATATATTATTACAAAAAATTACACGTAACATCTTTTCTATTTTGACAGATAATTTCAACTATTCTCTAATAATGGTCATTTATCAACTATCTGAAAGTGGGCTAAAATAATATCCTTACTAAAAAAGTCTCAGCCTAGCAGTGTTTATGACTATCGACCTATAAGTATCCTTCCCTCTTTGACAAAAGGATTAGAGTTCTTGGTAAATTTTCAAATTCACAAATGTATCAATGAACATGATATATCATATATATACCAATCAGGCTTCTGACCGGGTCACAGCACTTGTACAGCTTTAATTAATGTTACTGATTATATTAGACTTGTCATCGGCAATCCTAGATTAATCATTTTAATACTTTTGGATTTTAGTAAGGATTTTAACAGTGTAGATTTTGACTTGGTTTTATATACACTTAACCATTACTTCCATTACTCCACGAGCGGCATGTTGGATGTGATTTTACTTGTATGGTCGCATGCATAAGGTGGTAATAAATGACACTGCTTCTGAATGGAGCCCTGTAGACAAAGGAGTACCACAGGGGCCTATTCTTGGACCAATATTATCTCCTTATTCTTAATAGCCTACCTTCTTCTCTGTCTTATTGTATCACCTATATGCATATGATCTACAAGTATATTTGTATGACAGTAGTATTAACTTATTTTCAATTGCTGATAAAATAAAATTGGATTTAAAATCAACTAGCGAATGGTCAGTTAATAACGGTTTAGTGATTAACCTCATTAAATCACAGTCAATGATTATCGGGTCTCATATAAATCGCTCTTTTCTTCCATATATATTGTAAAATGATACAATAGTAATTCTAACTTCACATTCAAGGAATTAAGGCGTAATACGCTGGGCATGCTTCACTCTCTCATAGAGCCTTTTGTCATTTTGTTGATAAAAATAAAACTCTCTTGTAACCAACCTGTCTGTTATTTATGGGTATAAGAATACACAAATAGGGGGGCTACAATTTAATCTCAGTTTTTAAATAACAATATTTAAGTCTTAGCCTATAACAATCTTCATTTTATCGAAAACCTTGCGCGCGTGAAGAGCACTTAACTAAGCATATCGAACTGTGAAAAATAATGATGTTAGAGGAATTAATCTTATATAAAAATAAAATTCAGTTCATGATAATCATTTCGTACAGTTATACTAATCATCTATCTCAATTAGGAAACAACTTTTACAAAGAGTGAAAATATGTCTGCACTAAGAACTTCATTATAGCTCTTTCATTATAAAACTTTTTTTTTCAAAGCAAACCAATAGGAATATGGGAATTTTAATAATATCCTCGTGTCTTTTAAGGTTTTTATAATACATTCTGAAAAAACTATTGTGATTGTCCAAGTAGTTTACGAGAAACGGTGAGTTATGTTTTAGGATTTTCGAGTATTTGATCGCGGTAAACATGATGTCACTCAGATCTTCCTTACAAGAACTTAGGAAGTCATCACGAGTCACGCCATCAGTGCTGGCGCACCATTTATTTCTATGATATAACTAGTTGGACTTCTATGGCTGAAATTTTCGAGCTGTCGCGGTCGTCTGCATACCATTGTGTAAGAGAGAAGGAAACCTTCAGGTATTTTTTTCTTTCCTACACCCATACAAGGCAATGTGGCATTTTGACATCGTTCATTAATTTGATTGAATATTTGAGATACATCAATATGTGATTAATTAAATGAAATAAATATGTTAATAAGGCTTTGAAGAGCATAACAAAGCTCAAAAATGGTTAATTTTTTCTTTAAATAAGTTGATGTAGCCTAATCTATACGATGATTTTTGAAGGAAGCTAGCTTTTAAGGCATCTCATAGCAGAATCATAATCTATGATTGTGTTTAGGTAGGATAAAAGACTTTCAAAAAGGACATTTTTACCTCCGTTATAAATAGCCATTTATCTTACCAACTACTATGATAGTATTCTTGTACGATATAAAATAAAGCCTTACTGATTGGGATTACTACTAAAATCAGGGTTTAGTAGATACCGTATTTCCTACAAGCCTATAACCTAAAATATCATTTGAACGTAAGACTTCTACGGAAAGTATATTATTCAAACAAATATAATACAGTTTTTAGCTAACTTGTTTCATTATATTTATCGAACTTTCAACCAAATGTGGTTTCTGAAAGCAATAGACAATGTATGAGCCAAATTTAAGAAAATTGTAATATAAAATACTTTCTACAAGCCTATCACTTAAGGGGGCCGCCTCGGTACGTGAAATAGTATCAATCGTGTGAGGAGGCCTCGTCTTAAAATGAAATGCTATATGCTGTTTTCTTGAACTACAGCGTCTGTCTCTGTCTAATCTTATCCTCTTTACACTTTCCCCACACCCCATATCTACCAGACGATGTCAGGAGAGAAGCAACGGAAAGGAAACCTATCTCAAGGTCAAAAGGAAGAATGCGCGGCTGATCGCCCTACAGAGTCCAGCCGTTAGCCTGTATGTTTATTTTGTGGTATTTTGCTAGCTTGAGATTCTCGTGAAGGGTTCACAAACAAGCACAATCAATTCTTGATTAGATGGTTTAACTTGTCTTGAAACTGTATAAACCGAACGGGTAGTAGGACGCGATGCTTTAAAAAAAAACAAATTTTCTTGAACACACACTTTTATACATGTCACTTTATTTAGGGAAATGTGAATATTAACTATACAATAATTAATCACGTGTAGACCAAATTTATATTTTACCTCATTTAGTTCATAACAGTGGCGTCGGAACCGAGGAGTATAAGGAGTTCCATCACACGGCCCTATACACCCAACCCCTCTTAGATTTATTCTATCGGAGAAAAAGGTTTAGTAAATAATTATAAATAAGGTATAGTATACATAGATAATCGGTTAATTGGTCATGTGTAACCTATTTTACACTCTTAATTAATTTTAATTTTAGGTGCCTATTCAAGCTATCAGTAATTTCCTCTGATTATTTTAGCTGACAGGAAAAGAGGAAGGAAAGTTTTTGATTAAATGCACCCGTATTTGTTTAGATAAAGGGCTGTGGATAAACTATCTTAGTATATAAACTATAAACTTTCCCACGCAGGAGGACAAAATATTTATTAATATTGGATACCTTAGCAAACTATTTTGCGTTCTACTTGGTTTATTTTAGGGGAGACTTCAATTCGATCTATAATACATACGGGTAATACGGATATATCGAAGTGAGTGCTCATAGAAATAAGAATATATAGAAAGAGGGCGGGGATAGGGGTGTTGGTTGAGGGGGGTTGAGTGTGGTTGTTTTAGAGCCCAAAAACAATTAAGATGTATTTCTTCATCAACAAAGTGGGGGTAGTTAGAGATCTTTACTTGAGTTTACTATTGTTTAAACAGTAAACAAGATAGAGTTACATTATTTGGCAAATTAAAAATAAAATCGTAACTCCAAATAGTTTCTGAAAGCATCCAATTTACAAAAATATGACAGTGGAAGTATACTTCAAATATCTTCTAGACGGGGGATCCAAAGTACAGAAGTTACAAGTCAATAGTCAATCCAATATATAAGATTATATAAGATTCATACTTTGAACAAAATACTTCATGAGACTATACAGACTAGACAGCGTTAAATCCAGTTGGGTATGTCTCACACTCAGGTATGAATTCTAGGGTATTGGGAATAAGGGGCTATAATCCCCCCCCCCCCTTTCAGATATTTTTCAAAAATTTAATTGACGGATTGAAGGGTGCTGTGCTTCTCTCCAGAAATACGTCCAATGTGTTCGAACAAAACATGCTTCACCTTGTTTAACCTGAACCCTGGCTTTCCCGCACACTCCCCTCCTATCTCACTCCTCCTTTGTGTAATAAACAGTGTGTTATTAACTAATGATTTTATTTTCGTATTTTTACTAAAATATAGTCACCTGAATTAGGCATATTTATTTTTGACAGTTATTTTTTATATTAATTTAAAAATTATAATCACAAAAGAAACAGTGGCTATATCTAGAAATTAAAGATGGCAACCAAATCCAAGATAACAGATATTTATAACCAGTATAAGTTTAATCAGCAACTATTAGGTACAAAATATACATAAAGAGCACCATTTTGAGCTTTGGAAATATTTTTTTTCCGGGAGTAAAAATACTACTGGGGCACGGACCAACACTTTATTGGTTCCTAAAGGTATTGCTTTTGTTGTGTAGCCCCTCTACCCCCTTGAAAAAATCCTGGATCCACCACATATCTAATTGTATTGATATATTGGGTTATTTTCAACCATTGATTTAAGGTGATTTAACATTGATAAATAATTGCTTTGTATTTAATCTTTTATTTATCATTCATGTTCTTCAGAGAGGGGGGGGGGGGGGCGAAGGCTTGGACCCACTGGATCCCCTTGTGTGTACGCCTATGCTCTAGAGGGATCTTATTTTTAAAATTTGCTAGAAGAGGGTCACTCCAACTTTATTTCAGATACAAATAATTAAAAAAAATCCAGGTGATGACTCCAAATTGATTCTAAAAACATCCGATTACAAAAAATGTCCAGGTGAGGATAATTTCAAATAGCATTTGAAGACATAAATTAACTTTTCAACTAAAGGCGAGGACCACTTCAAATGGCTTATAGAAGAATCTAAATAAAAAAAAAAAATAAAAAAATGGAGATGACTTCTCCAAATAGCATAAAAATAATTTGATTTTCCAAATTTGGGGAGGAGGATATTTACAAATAACTTTTAGGGACATCCAAGTTTCAAAAATTTATCTTGAAGAGGGGTAGAGTAAGGTAGGAGGTGAAGGGGGGAAGGCAACTTCTCAAAAAACTCCTTTTTTGCTTACGGCCCCCACCACCCCGTTTCTTTACAAATAACGTTACGCCGCCACTGGTAGCAGACAATCCTTGCAACTGGTACAAAATGATGGTGCGTGCAGCCCTGAACTTTTTTTTAATTGACCTACTATTGTCAACCAGAGAAGCTACGGCGTAGAGGTTTACAAGGGTGAAAGTTGAGAAATTGAATTTTATAGCTAGATTTTCATAAATAAGGCATAGACTAGAATTTTTTTGATACAGTAGTGATGAATTTTTATTTAAATATATATATATATGCATAATTTGTATTTCAGCTAGTAGCTCAAAAATCTCAGACAAAAAGTGTAGTTACCTGAGCATTTTATTGCTAGGACATATTATATGCACGCAAATAATACAGGATCTAATTTTGTCAAGCGTGTTAAAGTATTAATTATTGTAACATAAAACTTGTAATTTTGAAAAAATCTAACAATTTAATTTAAAAAATTTAAAACAAATATTCCAGTACCCTATTTTTATTATTATGTACTCATGTGAAAAAATATTATACATAAATTTAATTTCTTATGCATTCTTAATAACACACTTTTGGTTTTAAAATAATCCTTTGTTACTTTTTGAAAACAAAACTATAAATTAAATATTAAAACAACAGTACAGAAAAAAAATATAATTTACTAGGGACGAGGAAGTATTTGATACGAAAAAGTGCTCTCACATTAGCGTGTATAAAACCAAAGTAAATTTCACATTTAAAAAAACTACCGCTAATGCACCTTGGTGAAGATTCGTGAAGATTATCTCAACATTTAAGGCACTAGGTGACCTGGTGGTCTAGGGATAAGGTGTCAGACTTCTGTGTTGGGGGTCCGGGGTTCAATCCTCGGTCCCGGCACAGATTTATCTGATTGCAAAACCCTTCCTTCACCTCTGACAAGACGTGTATTAATCACAACTTGTGAATGTAAGGAATGCCAGGCCTCCACCGTGGTTCGGATTCCACGTTAAACTGTAGGTCCTCCATTTCATCTCACAATCACCCTACCACTACACATTAGCGTAAGTGCGTATAACCCGAATGAGTACTAAGACACGGTGTTGATAATAATGTAAGGCACCAATCCTGAAACATTTGTCAATATTTAGTGCATGATTAGTGCTTTAAATCCTGCTGTCTCAAAATTAGTTCTTTATATACAACGTCGTACTAAGAGGCGTACATTACTGGCTGAAGGAGACTAGCTTCACACAACCCCACCATGTAAAGCAATAATTCAGAAACACGTGTCAATACTTAGTATATAATCCTTGCTTTCAATCAATAGTGCTCAGTAATGTTTAGAAATTTTAGGTTTACATCCAAAAAGTTGCTTGAATTTACAGTATATCACAGGTAAACGTCTATATCTTGATACGACCCTAATTATTGCGATATTTACGGTCAAATAATACGGGCTTTGTTTAATATTGAAAAGGCAAATTCACACTTACTCATAAATTAAATATGTTGCTCAATATTTTTATATTGTAAAGCTGATTTTGGAACTTTTTCAGTTGAGACAACCAATCAGGCACTAAGCATTATAATAATTGCTTTAGATTTAACCTTCACGTATCAGAACTGAATTAATCTTTATTAAAATTAAATGTTATCTTGCGTGTAATAAAAATTTTGTTTTAATATATAGTTATACATATTTTAAGAAATTAAATTGTCCATTATCACTTTGTTGGTAATTAGTATACGTACAGTAAATATATACTTTCCCCTCTCATTTCTCATCATGTAATTTTTTTTTTACAATCCAAGGCATGGCCAAACAAATAAATGTTTTAAATCTAAGAAACAGAATTCAAATGATGGTTTTTTACTTCACGGGACTAGCTTAATTAAACTTCCGGACGGGATTTTAACCCCGTCCTCCTGAATATAGGAGCAACAAGGTAAAATTAAACTAACACGTAACTGTTGAACAGTGAACTAGCCTATTTTTATACTAATAAATCAGTATGTACTTACTTTGATCCATCAATAAAACGCTTCTTCCATCCTAATTTTTTGCGGTGAGCATATAGTCGAAGTCTAGTTTTTTCCCCCTTTTAAGATAGCCCTTTTTGATTGTGTTTTTGTGTTATTGTTCAAAGTCAGAAGTTTTAGTTTATCGAAAAAAAATATAATTCTATGTTATTAATATATAATTATAATAGCTATCATAAGAAGGCAAGCATACACAACTGTTCGGAAACGCAGGACTAGTTTGTAAACACATTTATTCATACATTTACAGCAAAAGCTATAACATTTATTATTTGAAACCATTTAAAACACCTATTATTTAAAGATGTGCCGGCTCACTGTGCGTTGTCTCAACTCTCAACAAGGCGAAGGCAGACATCCAACTAAAAGAGCGCATGCGCATGGTGTCAACTACCTTTCCGTCTTTCTCCGGCTATTCTTTACTTCCAAAGCGTAGATGGGGGATATGGCTGCGCCACATGATGGCCGAAAAGCATTAGCTTTGACGCGTCAAAACAGCAAAAGGAATTAGCAATTATCTTTACATTTTCTGTTGTGAACCTTATCAAAAAATTACTTAATTTGTTTCTGAAAGGTTGTATCTAGGATTATCTAGTAGTTACCCTCGTCTCAGAACTGTGACAATATATTTAAATGGCCATTGAAAATGAGCAAATTACGATATTTCATTCATTTTTTATATATATAAGATTATCAAGATGTAAGGTTGAGAGTACTAGATAAGCATGTTCCACCTTTTCTCTTCATTTTGGCTTAGGTTAAGTTTGGTAAAAATAAAAACACTACCTAACCATGGCCTATTTCCTGAACGTCTGTAACGCATTCCAATGCTCAGGAAGGCGGCCCCTTAAGTGATATTTTTGAATGTATGGCAACTGCATAAAGTTTGTCATTCAAACAAATGTAATCAAGTTTTAAGATACCGTACCTTATTTACTATATTTATAGAATTTTTAAATATAATATGATTTCTGAAACCAATATACAAGCTAATAACCAACTTTAAATATAAGTGTAGTCTTGGCAGACTGTAAATAACATTAATGATAACTACAAATTTAACCCGCCTCGGTGGCGTAGTTGGCTAACGCGCTTGTCGTGTTGAGCTCGACTGCTGAGGCGGGGAGAACAAGGTTCGAATCTCGGTCGGGTGAACTGGGGTGGTTTTTCCTAAATGGTTTTCCATTCTCCCTCCACGCAAATGCGGGTTCACTTCCTCTAATTCAACCTTCCCAATTCCTAATCCATTAGCGTAATTAGTACTTAAAGCGTTAACCCGAATGGGCAGTAAGACGCGGTGCTAAATAAAAAACTACAAATTTAAAATATGTTAAAGATTTTATTCTTATTTGTACAGTATTACCAGTAAAACGAGATCGTATATCCTTTAATGTAAATTTTCTTCAGGAAAGTGTGGTATAATACTTCACTATTTTCAAACAATAACACTTTTATTCATCAGAGACATGTTTTCGCATAAGAACATTGAAATAAAACGTTAAATCATTCCCCCACAGTGTAGCAGAAGATAAACTTGAGCATCACGCTTTGGACCTTGGCAATGTGTACGTGTATTTACATCCATTATATTATAGAGATTAATGTGGCACACATACCTATAGGGACCGTGCGTTGATGTATGTGGCGCTAGGTAGCAGTATAAAGTTGCGGCTCCGAAGTGACGGCCATCGTTGAAACACATAGAAAATTATATGTTAATTATGATGTTATACACTTTTAAACTTAATTCTTTTATATTAATTTCGATACGATTGATCAAGTAAAAAGTGTCAGAGTAGAAAAATAAGAGTTGTTGTATAGTTGGATGCTCAAATCGATACCAAAACACTACGATACATTCAGTTTTACCATTTTCTTAGTAGGTCATGAGAGGAAGAAAAACGAAACAAGTGGATTAAAGCTGTCAATAGAAAGAAGTAGGTTTTATTATTAATATTCATGTTGTTCTGACTCGTTCTCAATTGAATCATTTATTCGAGAAAGGTCACATGTCCTTAAAGTTGAATTTTTAAAGAGAGAAAAAAAAACTAAGTAACTAATTCCGGACTAAGTTAAAATCCAAACCAAAATTCGCCAATAAAAAGCACATGAAAATACATGTTTAAACATTAGACTAAGTCAAAATGTTAAAACCATGGTTACACAAAAAAAAAAATGATAAAACAATGGACATCTGTCCTTTCAATAATAAGTAGAACATTCTTGATAAATCTTAAGTGTTTCTTGATATTTAATCATTTTGACAACAGTGCAATGTAAATATTTGTAGAAGTCCATTACAATAAGTTGATATATAGAATATTAATAAAAAAAATAGATTTATTAAAAATTTGTTTAATATTAGGCAACATTAAACACCGAAATCCAGAATAAGACTGTGATTCTTCTTAAATAATCACATTGAAACTTAAATACGCAGTAATTTTTCACTTAACGTAAGGCCCACTTTAGTCTTGAGAGCTCACTATGCATCTTATCATCATAATCATCATGGTTCACTGTTGATCTTTTTAAGTATTTCTTCATAAAACCCTAGATGCTCTGCGCTTACATACTGAACTATTTTCCTAATATAATTATCTTTTTAGTTTGATTGGTTTTATCCTTAAAAGCTTTTAAAATGTTGAAAACTTTTATTTACGGATAGTGCTGTAATCGTTTTTTAAGGAGCCTGAATGTGTTTTGTTGCAGCCTATCAATGAAAAACCGGGGCCCCAGACATTTCCTGGAGATTTTGTATCGAATACAAGCATCGAGTTCTGTAAAATTTTCCCAAAAAAATTTTTTTTTTTTCATTTGTTAACATTACTACGAGGGGTTCTACAGAAGAGTTTTTTTTCTTGTAATGTTTCCTGCCACAAAGTTTTAAAAAACCCAAAAAATCTTTCGTGTTAATCACGTTGACACAAGAAGTTACCTTTCTTGCTTGCCTCTGCTAGGTAACGTGCATACTGATCAGGAGTGTAAACTCTGTCAATCTCTTTAGATACTGCTTTTTTAAATCCAAAAATCTGTCACAAGGAGGAAAGTGGTCCCCTCACAGGAAACGTATTGAAAAAAACTTTGAGATCGTCCTGTAAGTCAATGCAGAAAGAAAACGAACAACGGGATGGTTACGGTTTTGGCCTTCACAGCTATCTGAGAACACGTGCAACAATTTTACTTTCTTAAGTATAACATAATCAATATAGTGTTTGATAAAAGAACACACCTCATTTGGCCCTTTTCTAACTAAACCTTCATGGTAAACATATATTTCACTTCTCCCTGTAACGATATTATGAATGCAAACGTTTTTTTACCCACAACTGTCTGAAAAAAAATTTCCTGCACAGGCACATGTGGCAATGGAAAATTCTGCATATAATCAAAGACAATACGAACACTTAGTCATCACTTTTTTCCAACTTCACGTGTTTAATTTAACTTAACTTTTTCAGCAACTGCTACTCTTTTTGCACTAACATTAAGTGCGGGGCTTTTATTTAATCTTTACACTGAGTTGTTTCACAAGTGGAACAAACATCTTTTGAGGCCTTCCAAATGTAAAACCCGTAGTTTTCCTTGAAATATGTACGAAAAAAATTGTGCTTCACTTTTGCATCAGGGTGCTTCTGTAAAAAAAGGGTGGTACAATTTAGTCACATTGAGTTGAGAGTCAAGGTAGACTTGATGTGTCTTGAATAGTGAGATTGTTTCGGGGGGAAAAAATTAAAATGGTTTCTCCCCAGTTTACTGAGAAAGAATGGGGATTTTGGATTGAGACCTCTTCCCCCTTTGGTGACCTTCCTTCAAGAAGAAATCCTGATATACGTCAAATCGTTTTTCACCTATACTGAGAAAATTTTTATTATAGTTTTTCTCACAAACGGGAACTCTTGTGTCTCCATCCAAAAACATGATACAGAAGAAACTTTTTTCTTGGTTTCTTCCTTTCAACAGGCCCATGAGATCAGCGGCGAGTTTAGGCCTGACTTTGATGAGCCCCTTGAAAAAAAAAAATATCTTGCTCATCCTTCGAAGTGAAATCATTATAGAATGTGTGAATATGGTCAACTTTTATTTTCAGATAATGCATCTAAACATTTCTTGTGGCATCTAAAACAATAAAAATAATGATTGTATTTATAGTAAGTTTTTAATTTTGTCATTTCCTGTGTTAACAAGCTGTTAAAGTAAAAAAAAACCTTCATAAATTCTCATTTACTGTATACTGATGAAACATAGATGAGATGCAAAAAATGTCATGTTTACAGCCTTACAGTAAGGCGTGTGCGAATAGTTTTTTTTTTGAATCAAATGGCAAATTTTATAGTCAAATCGAAATTTTAACAAATTCAATTTTAATGGAAATTAGTTTTATTATTTTTATTTATTTTAAAAATAGTTTTTTAAATATTTAATTATTGGAAGAGTGCAAAAAAATACCACAAAATAATGTTTGACACTTCTTAAAAACTTTACTTTGGTTTCAGACACCTTAAAGATATCCAGGTTCGTCACCCCTTACATTTCCTTCATGTTTGAAAACCTTAAAATGTTTAATTGATTGACACCCTTGTAATCTCTATTCTCTGTCTGGGCCCCCTCCTGTCTGGCTCTCTAACAACAGACTGACAATGCAAAATGTTAATGTTGTGCCCAAACCTCTCGTGGACCCATACAATGTTGTGGGGGGACCATGTTCTGCCCCCGTGGTCACCGGTGTCGCGGCTGGGGTTTCCGCGCGCCAGAGTTGGGGCGCGATACAAGTTCTAGTATAGGGGTTGTACGAAGAAAGTTCCGGTTGATGTTCTTAACACAAGTCTTTTTGTGTCTTTGGTTGCGTTCCCCCCCTTTGGGCGGTCCAGTTACACAACTGTATCTCGAAAGCGAAACCCCATCTCCAATCCCGCGCCATGACGGTGTCTCTATCCCCGATCGCTCTGCCCACTCCCGGAATAAGAGCCCAACCGCTCATGAACCACTGACCGTGTTGACCGGAGTCAGGAAACCACTCTGCGCTCTCGAAAACGAGCCTTGCAACCCCAACGAGCGAGGGGGCGGGGAAGTTGTGCGCAGCTAACCACGCATGGCAGAAAGAGGGAGGGGGGAATGGGCAAACCGCGTGCGCGCGGGCCCAAAGATGAGTGACAAGACACTCGGCACAGGGGCCCCCCCTAAAAAATTAAGGGCAGGGTGGGAGGAGAGAGGTTTTTCAAAGAAAGTAATATAAATCCAAAATCCGGACCAACCAAAGGGAAAAACACAAAAACAATATCACGTGTGATGAAATAATATTAAACAATACACCATGACTTATTAACAGAGAATGAAATATACCCAATTCAAAAATTTAACATTCCAGAGTTCAGCGCGCGCGCTAAAAAATTAAACCTATTCTAGAATTACAACAGTGGAATTAATTACATCAATATAAAAAAAAAATACCTATTTTGAAAAGTTTCCCAAATAATATCCTCGAAAAGGGTTAAGGTATAAATAACATGATTATTAGAACGAACAGAATAAACAATTACACAATCGCTATCTCTGCCCAAAAATTCGGCAAATGACTGGCAGCATTTTCTAGGAAAAAAAAGAAACGAGATCCCGTTGGCTTAACACCAAGTCATTATAACTTATGTTCACTCTATTTCACTCAGTCCCTTTTTGCCCCATAATCGGGAGACTTATTATCGTCTACAAAGGGGCCTCATAACCTAATGTCATTATCCCGAGATGGGGGGGTACCCCAACATACGGAAACAAGCAACAGCTCATAAACACACACTTTTTTTCTTAAAGCAAAAATACATAAAAACCACAAAAAATTAAGAACTGGGTTTCCTCTCGGGTCTTAAAAAGGTTTTAGTTGGGAATGGGCACGAGGTGGCCAGACCATTACGGGATCGAAAAATTGACCGAACGGGGGGGGAAAATTGGATAGGGTCGGAGCTGACCCCCCGGAAATCCAATTTCGCCGTTTTGCCTCAACCCTCTATGTTTTAAGAATTCGTAACGACTTTATCCCCACCTTTAGGTACCGGAAACCCCCCTCGTCGTACCTCTGCTCCTTTACTCTGTTTTTTTTTCAGCTGGCATAAAGCTTCCCCCC
Organism: Timema cristinae; assembly: GCA_039000515.1. Classification (NCBI taxonomy): domain Eukaryota; kingdom Metazoa; phylum Arthropoda; class Insecta; order Phasmatodea; family Timematidae; genus Timema; species Timema cristinae. Next base: position 25,095 of record JBCFYV010002340.1, read on the forward strand.
CATTGGGTCTCAATGCATCTGTCGATTGAGCCCCCAAGGGCCCCCCGCGAGTATTTCCCCCTCAGGTTGAGGGGAGAAAGTAAGTCATGCCCTAACATAAAGGGAGGAAGGGGTCTTCCCCGGGGATGTCATGTAAGCGCTATTAAACGCTTTTTTGAAATGGCGTTGGGTTTTTTTATCTCTGCCCTTTAAGGTGAAGGGGTAAAGGGGAAAATCAAGGCGGCCTTGGGGTTCCCGATGGAACCTTTCCACGTGCGAAGGTTGCGGATAGAAAGGGGTCGTGGTAAATGTTTTTAACCTTTGGGGTTTAAAACACATACCCCAAAATTTTGGTGAAACTGGCTCGCTTGTGGGACCCAGGATAGGGGGTACCCAAATTGCGAAAAAAAGGTACATAAAGAGCGTCAATACCGATTGGAAATCCCCCTCTCAATGGCGTCTCCCACAAATTTCGAAAAAGCCAAAACTAGGGTAAGTAAAATTTTGTGCCTTTCCGGACCTTGGAAAGGGGCCCGAACAGATCAAAAAAAACTCGTAAGGGGTAGCTACGACTCCTAAATTTCATCCCGTATGGGGCGATCCACCCGGCTTAGCCTAAGACAAAACCCCAATTTCCTGACCCGTCCCGATTTCCCCTTTCATCTCTTTCCAATAAAAATACAAACAGATTTTACCTATGGTCTTGTTCGCACCTAATGCCCCCCCCCGGGGCTCGTGATAATCCGAATACATCCAGCCAAACTAGGGGAACGAAACCTTCCAACCTGCACGACGGTTGGGTCTTTCAAGAGAGACCCCTTTAACAGTTTAAAGGGGTCGGGATTAGCCCTTTTCTTTTGCAAGATTGAATCGGTTCGAAAACTCCGGTCCTTTCTCTGAGCTCTTCGATCGGGGAAACACTTCAGGGATTTGCTCAAACGCCCAAATGCCTGGCCACCTGAGGACCCCATTCCCCCGTCTGGGTTCCCCAAACTACGAACAAGGAATCGCTACCGGGGTTGTCCACCCCTGAAACAGAGAAATTCGAATCTAAGTGACGCAACTTCGCACCCAACGTCCTTTTTTTCCAATCTGCTAGGATGTCTTAACAAAACCCCGAAGACCGAATTATCATAACAAAACAAAAGGGGGATTTCGAGATTTCTCAAACCCGGGCGGTGCGTCACTATTCCCAGGGGCCTCCAACTCAAAGGTAAATAATTACGCTATGAAATGCAGAGTAGACTAGCGTCGGATCGGTTGAAAAGACCCATCAGCTCTTGACAAAGGACGGCCCCAAACCCCGCGAACAAGCTCAGTTTGGAGAACAAATTTTTTGAAAAATTGGCCCCCCTTTAAAAACGGGGGCCCAGACAATGAACGCTTCAAGGCGCAAAGGGGCCGACCTCGGAGACCAAACGAACGAAACCCCTTTTTTTTAAGGGACAAAAGGGCCCGCCAAACTCGCCAAAATTTTTGGGAAAGAACCTTTCCAAAAAACTTACCAACCCAGAAACTGGAAATTTCTTTTTTTGAACGGGGACGGGGGAATCCTTAAAAAGGTCGGGCACGCTCGGGGGTTTTAGACACCCCCTGGGATAACCCCGGACCCAATATAATTCGGAACTGCCAACCCCTTTTTTCGGGTTCACTGTCAAATTGGCCCCCCTCAAAACCCTTTAAAGAATTCCCAACGTGTCTCTTATGATCCTCCAAATTTTGTTGAATAGATAACCCGGTCTCTAAATAGTTAAGACTACTTAAAGTTATTGAAACACGGTATGTAATAGCCCTGATAGTATTTGGCTCCAGTTTAACACCCAAAAGGGGGTAATTTAACTCCCAAAAGCCGCATTGCGTGAGAATGCGTATCGCTTAGATTCCCCAGTTAAAAAGGGGTTGGTAGTAAGCTTTTTTTTAATCTATGACTGTAATACTGGGGCCCCTAAAAACTGGAACGCCCCTCTACGGTTGGGCAAAGGGGTTGCCTCTACAGTATTTTCTTTTCAAATTAATAAACGCGACCATACGTGGTCCGCCCGGGACTCCCACTAAGAACGGGGAGAAATAAGGGCTTTTAGACCTTCTCACTATTCCCTTTCTCCAACAAGTTTCGAATTCCCCCAAAATTTTTTAAACTTAGGGGGGAAGAAGTAGGGGCCCTTTTACCAAAAGGGGGTGGTCAATATTCATCTGTGAGAAAATAATTATTGACAAAGAAAAACCTCCCCCTTTTAAAATTTTAACCTATTTACAATCATCCTACCCCTATTTTCCAACAATATTTCTACTTCTAAAAGGGGTCACCTCTTGGGGGTTATTGGAAAGGTTCTTTTTTTTTGTTTTTGGCGGGTGTTTAAAAGAAGTGATATTAAAGCCCCGGGGTGTAAAAAATTTTTACAATCATTAGAAAAAAAAAAAAAGACTTGTTACACTCTTATACCCGTTTAAATTAGAAAAGGGTGTACCCAGGATCTTGATTACTCTTTAAGAGTTTTGAGGAATGCATTCCTTCATAAACATAAAAAGAATGTACTATGATCGAGTTTCGACTACAGATGGACAGGGGGAGAAGTTTTTAATTTCTTTAAATTTTTGGGACTGAGGATGGTTTTTAATAAAAAAAAAGGTGAATAAAGGGCTGTGAGCATGTGGCATTTTGTTTTACTCAAGGAAATCTAATTGTTTTAAGGTAAAAAATAAACTTTTTTCCCATAATTTGTACGTGGTTGGACTTAGGTATATATGTTAGTTTTTTTTTGCCTTGAAAATTTAAGGGAAAAGGGTTTTTTTTTTAAATTTTGTTATCGAATGTTTAAATGTTTAAAATTTGTGAAAAATTATAGCTTTGACAACAAAACAAATGTTATATAAATTTTTTAAAACCTAGATAATGGGTAATTTAAACCCTTTCCCCGCAGGAAAAGGTTTTTTAATATAAGTCCTATCTAAACCCCAAGCCCCAAAAAACCCCCTCGGCACCTGAGCTAGAAAAATTAACTTTTTTTTTTCTTTTAAAACCTTTTTTTTTATTTATTTTTTTTCACAGTGGCGCCTTAACCGGCTTTCGATAAGGTTAGGGTAGAGCAACCTAGTATTTTAAAAATGGGGTTTTGGGTTATGACAGGAAGGGTATTTCTTAGAAGTAGGGACAGGGGACGTCTAAGAAAAACATTGGGTATGAGGCGGGGTTTTTACCCACAAAATGGATGGACAATCAATTGGTGGGGTTGGAAATGATGCTGCTCCCCACACACCACAGGGAAAAGGTAGTTAGGGACCAAATAGGGGTTTGAGGATTTGACGACGACTCATCCCAAATTATTTGAGGGTCTGTCACCAGACGGGGAAAAATCCCCTTTCCCCTAGGGAATTTCCCCATATACCCCTTCTTTGGGGACCTTATGGGGGTATCCAACAGTTGTTAATGGAATGGGGGAAAGGGGCAGTATCCTCGAGAGAAACTCGTTTCTACTCAGGGGGAAACCCGCAGTGAATTTATGCTCACATCGGTTCATTAACGGTCAGTATGAGGGAAAGTTTTCAGCGGAAAAGGGCAAGACCGGGCCGACTTTGAGGTTGAGTTGAGCCATGAAGAGGGGTTCGGAAGGAGCTGGCCATTTTAAAGAAAAATCCCTGGATCAGGGATGACTTACCCTGACCTTTGGAGTCGAACCAAAAATTTTAGGCACAAAGCAAGAACGGGGTCGCACACTAGAGGAAGGTTTGAATAGACTAACCTAAGTGCGCACAGGAAACGAGGTAACAAATACACTGGGGTTTTCTGAACTCTACGTTGTCACTAAAGGGGAAAAAAAAAAACCGGGGGATTTACCAAAAACCCCAGTGGTTTTTGGATCAGGGGTTGACTATACACCAGGAGGAAAAAAATGGTAAATAACCAGCTTGAGGATGTCAGACCAGGTCGGGTTTAAAGGGGCTGGGCGACTTAAGCCCATTTCTTCATTTTTGTGTACCTTTTAGGAGACGGCTTTTGGGGATAGACTCCTAAATTCATCGCGGGGTGGGCAGCCCCTTTTCCACCTAAAACACTCGGGGGAATTTTTTTGAAGGGCGTCGACAAAATGATAAGAAAAAAATAAGGTTAGGGGCATTTCCCCTCACGGGTGACGCTTTCCCTTTGGTGGTCGGTAGTGCGCAAAAGCATCACGGGCGGGGGAGGAGTTTGAACCCGATTCCAGCAATGTTTTGGATGTGGAATCCGGGGCCAAATGGGGGCTAAATTACATGCGCAAGGGTACCAGAAACGGAGGTACCGGGGAGGGTTACCTTGCCACATGTATAGTAAAAGTAAAAATTCGATCGAACATCAGTGCCCTTGAGTTGATATATTTGGTCACGCATAAACTACCCATAGGTACCGCGAGATGTTGGTAGGGATTACCTAAAAACACTTTGGGGGAGTTTAGGGCCGGACGCAGCGCGGGCGTTTTGGAAACAGGTAGGGTGGGGAAAAATAGGACATTTAAAATTTCCCCCATTCATAGGAGGCCAAACTGGAACAGGGGGTAGGACCACCCCATTTCAACTGGGAGCACGTCCACAGGAAGCGTGGAGGAGAGATAGACCTCCCGGACCATTCGGGCCCGTAGTTTTTTTGGGGGGGGGCCCCAACAGAGCCCAAATTTCCGGGTAGGGGTCGGGAAAATTTCCACATAACCTTGAAAAAGAGAAAAAAGGTCTCAACGGCCCTTTTTCCCCAACCTAGGAACCACCCTTATGGGGAAAAACGAACAGGGACTTTACCCCTTGGGAGAAAACTCCCATACCCCTTTTTCAACCGTCCCAACAACCCCCAAAACATGGGGTACCAGCAACAGGGCCCATCTATAAAGGGCAAGCACCCCGGGGTTTTAGTCATCACCCTAAACCAGTTGATGTAATGTAATTGTCAAAGAGGGAACTGTTGACCTGCGATTAGGCAGCCCAACCGGGCGGGTTTCCCAACACACTCTGGGACATTTTTAGTAGGTCAAGAAAAGGTAACACACTTGGTGAGATCTTAGGGAAGATTTATTAATAAAAAGGGAAAGAAAGGGAGAACAGGAAATCCGACGTGTCCCGACTTATGTTAAGTTGAAGGGTTATCTTTGAGTTGTCTATTAGTTTAAAGAGCACCATAGGACAAGATTGGTTAAATTTTCCGCTGGCTGTTTGTTCATACTTAAGGATGTAAATGTTGTTTTTCTAAACTTCAACAACAGAGTATGAGTGTTTGTCACAGAAGAACAGAAAGCCAATTTTTGTACAAATTTTAAAATAGTACATACTTGACTTCAAATTGAGCAGGGGAAAAAAATTTATATCAATATCAAAAAAAGGCGATTTAACTTGTATTATAAAACATTCAATTTTTAAAAGAAATAAAATTTTAAAATTTAAAGGGTGGTCGACCCTTTCGGGACCGGCCTTTTGGGGAAATGGGGACATGGCCTACGAGTTCCCCAACTATGGGTGGTGGCCTCGAAATACAACAAGGGTTAAAATTTTATTATGTTAAACCCCTACACAATTAAAACACTTAAAACTAAAAAAAAAAAAAAAAAAAAATAAAAACTCTAAAGGTTTGGGTGAAAATTTCTCAGCCCCAAACCCAAAAGCCTGCGGCATTTTTTCTAAGGTTGGAAAGGTAACACCGTATTATCAAGTCAGGTATCAATCTAAGAAAGATAAGAAGATAAAAACAAAAGTGGGAGAAATTGTTTTTTGTATTTTGGGAAAAGGGGAATTAACCCCAATTATTACTTAAGAATTTTTTTAAAGGGAAAAAATTTGACAATCGTAATAGATTTTTTGATTGTTAAAGGAACTCGTCAAAGAAGTTAAGAAAATACCCCAGTAAAAGAAATGCACCCCCGAAGACCCACACGATAAGAAAATTTCCTACAAAAAGAGAGGAGAAAAACTGTGAGTATTTAAAATATAGTTTAAAAGGTTTTAACCACGCAACATTAAGGCTAGTCCCCCCGGCAAGAGCGTTAAGGGCGACTTGTGATAGCCCCTAATTTAAAACTTGGAAAGGGGGGGAACCCCCCACAAATTTTAAAATTTGGGAAAAAAAAGCATCGGAATTATAAAAGTTTATGGGGGAAAATTTGAGGTTATTTATTTTTTTTGTATAGTCGGGAAAAAATATAGTTAAGGAAAGAGAAGAATGGGGTTTTTAGATAAAGTACATCACAAACCCAAGGCCTTCTTTTTTTTCATGTATTGGGAAAACGACAAGTAACATAAAAAAGGTCAAAGACGTTAAAAGCATTTTTAGTTTTTAAATTTAATGAAATTATTTTAAGAAAAAAAAGTTAAATCCCTGAACTTTTTTCTGCAAAATTTTACCCTATGATAGGGGTTGTTTTTACAATTGTACTGTATACTTGGAAGTTAGCCCAAAGCTAGAAGAACGCACCGGAACTTTTGATTTCACTAATTAGTCGCCCCTAAACAGGCCCCAGCAGTGTGGGACCGGTTTCCGTCATTACCTCCTTGCAGTCAGGAAGAGGGAAAATTTTTTCCCTTTTCTTATAACAACAAATTGTGTAAATGTCCTTTTTTATTTTTTCGTGGATTTATTTTTAAAACACCCCAGAAGTTATAAATTAAATTATAGTGTATCACCCTTAAAATTTTAATGCTTATATTTATTGAAAAACCCCGTATTTCCCGGGAGGGTTATATTTTGAAGGGCACGTTAAACATTTTGTATGTCTATTTTTAAAAAACCATAATTTCATTGAAAGTTATTCAAACTACTATATTAAATTTAAATATTGGGGTCATTATAGTCTGTTTATCTCAGGGTTTTTAAAAAGGGTTTTTTTCTTCTATAATCAACTAATGTTTGTAATTATTAATTTTTTAATTGTTTAAATTTCTCATATGGGGTTAGTAAAACACGGCAGAGGATTGTTATGATAATCTTTAATTTAAAAGTTGAAATTCATTTTTTGAGAATCAGCAAATTTCCCCCCAGTGGTGTAAAAAGGTCTAGGGGCGTAGGGCCCAAACTTAGGGGGAGTTTAGTGGGGCAATTTAAGATGATTGGGGGCAAGTAAATTTCAGGAAAAACCCAATTGGCAAAAGTTCGCAGTTTTTTGTTTTTTTTTGGGTTTTTTTGGAAAATTGTCCCAAAATGCAAGAGGAATTCAAATTTTAACAACTATTTTTCTATCAACCTTTGCCTCCACTTAGCTATTTTAAAATTTAAAACTTTGTTTAGTTAAAAAGTGTGTTTAAAATAATAATTTTAAAATGTCCCTCTACGCTAAAGTGTGTTTTGTTTCAATGTAATGAGGGTGTTTTGTTTGTTTATAATTCAATTTTATATAGGGCTAGAGAATGCTGACACCTTATACTATAAAGGCAAGCATTAGCCCATGTAACAAATTTTTGTAAATATTGTAAAAAGAAAAAAAAAGGTATGAAAACCCAAGTAGTGAAAAATGTTTCACCGGGGGCAACTAATGCCATTTTAATTTGCTCAAATACGGTGTTTCGGTTTAAACCCAGGAGCAGGTTTTTAATTTGTCGCTTTGTTGCGAGGCACCGACATAATCAAGGCGCGTTTTCAAAACCCAAAACCCTATGAAAGGGTTAAAAAGAAGTACATTTCCCAGCAAAACCTTTCCCGCAAAGGGTTCAAAGGTGCCAAGTTTTGAAGAAAGGAAAAAAAAACCAAAAAATGGACCTTAAAATCCCCACCACTTTAAGTGCACCCCAAAGGTGGTAATTGTTCCGTAGCATTTTCAAAACTAAAAATAACTTCTGAAAATTAGGGGGCAAAAACTGTACAAAGAAAACCATCCCTTTTAAATTTTAATCCCCATTTAAATCTCCATACGTCATATTCCAACAAAATTACACTTCTAAATGGTATCACCCCTTTTTTGGGGTGTATTGGAAAGGGTTTTTTTGTTTTTTATTGGCGTGGTGTTGAAAAAAAAGTGATTTAATGCCCGGGGTGTAAAAAAATTTCAACATTAAAAAGAAGAAAAAAAGACTTGTTACACTTTATTACCAGTTTAAGATTATGAAAGGATTACCCAGATTTGATTTCTACTTGAAGAGTTTTTGAGGACTGCTACCTCGTAACAAAAGAGATATGTAAATGATCGAGTTTTGAAATACAGTGGACTAGGGGAGAAATTTCAATTTTTTTATATTATTGCGGGACGAGGATGGTTTTTTTTAAAAAAAAAAAAGGTGAATAATAGGTGGGTGTGAGCAGTGGGATTTTTTTTCTCAAGAAAAACAATTGTGTTAAGGGGAAATAATAAACTTTCTTCCATAATTTTGACGTGGGTTTGGACTAGGTATATATGTTAGTTTTATTTTGCCTTTTTAAAAAGTAAGGGAAAAAGGTTTTTTTTTTAAATTTTTTTTACGAATGATTTAAATTAATTAAGATTGTGATATAATAATTTTAGCTTTTACAACAAAACAAATGTTTATAAATATGTTAAACCCCAGAATTGATTTACCGGAGCTCCGCGGGAGGGTTTAAATAAAGTGCCCACTAAAACCCCGAGGTCCCCCAATTGAAATTTCTCGTGCACCTGAGCAAAAAATTTAACTATTTTTTTTTTAAAAAACATAGGAGAAAAAATTATTTAATTTAAAAAAAGTACTTTTTTTTTTTAACTTTTTTTAATTTATTTTTTTACAATTAGTGTGACCAATTTGGGCGCAGACCACATCGGGGTTCTCGGCCCAAATTTCTCAAACCCCGGGCTTGGTCACGTGTCTCTTCAATACAGTGGGGCCCGGATGTAGGGGAAGAAAATAGTGTCAGCCTCACAAAGGGGTCCGGATGGGATTTAAAAAATTAGTCCCAGAATACACGTCAATGGGGTTCTAGTTGCTCGGAAAAAGTGTGTCCCAAGATCATTTGAGTCACCAACCTGAGGGCGAAAAGGAACCAAATGCCAAGCCAACCCTCTATTTTCATGGGGCCCTTATTCTCGTTACTACCCGGAAAACTTTAAGATCCTAACCAACTTTTTCAAACTCCTGAGTCCTTAACTAACTACCGTGCGAAAAAAGTCCCCAATAGGGTCTTCCGAAACAACTTTATGAAAACGACCTGTGTCCAGAGGGCAACTTTTTCAGGGGCCAATTTCACTGGGGCTCCCAAACAACATTGTTTCCCCGAATGACGTGGAGGGCAATTAGTGACGACTGGCGGGGAAACCCCAATCCCACGTCTGAGATTAATTTTTTCTCCCCCACCGCCCGCGGACCTGCCCCGCTACATAACCGAAACTTTCGACCGAGATGTTTGTCCATTGCGCGCTAGGGGGAAATTTTGGGAATTACATCTATAACACTTCTTTTTTTAAATTGGTTTGGATTGGTGGGTGTAGGGCTCTTCTATTCTGACGTTTACCGTAAATTTCCCCATGGCCGTTCCTGGGCAAAATTCTACCACTAAAAACCAGCCGCTCATTCCCCACCCCCTAAAATACGAGCCCGCACAGGGGTTGGGGCCACCTTTGTACCCCCAATCTCATCATTACATTGCTGGAAGTGGACAGCCCTTGAAACAGCTACCAACGGTTCTATTTCCACCTTTATGTTGACCCTAATTGAGGGCCTCAAGTTAGAAAAATCCGATCTACCGTCTGTTTTCAGAGAACCCCCCCCTCCTACGGAAAGGGCTGGATCAAATAAAAATTTATTGACTGGTTCTAGAGGCCCTGAACCCCCCCAAAAATCCCTCCAATTGATCTACGTAGTTGGTGGGAAAAAACACAATCGGAAAAAAAATCGACGAACCCGCGCCATGTGTCCAGTAGGGGTGGTTGTTACGCACCAAAAGTAAATTTTTTGCCCTAAAAATATCTGGGGCGGGGGCCGTCAACTTTTCACTGTCGGTTATTTTGTAGCCGTTTTTTAACTCCTCTATCTTTTTGGAAATCAGGGGATTAGATCCAGGTAAAAACGTCACATTCCATTTGGGACTAAATTCAAAATTTGAACGATCTTCTTCCTTGAGGATATTGTCCACAAGGAATTTTCCTAAATTTCCCTCTAATAAATCGCGTTAATGGTAATTGTCCTCTCCCGTCTAGTTTTCTAATGGTGTTGGGCTCCCCCTTTCAATGTTAATTTTTTTTCTAAGCCCGCCCATCTGATTCTCTAACTCCCCCCCCAAAAAAAAATTTTTAAGTTCCTCTAACTTCGTACCCCTTCGGGGCGACCGGTGAAAAACCTAAACAGGGGGATTTAAAATGCCCGAACACTGCGAATTTTCTTTTAAACGACGTACAGGTCTGTCATACGAGCTATCAAGTTTGCAAATTGTTAAATTTATCTTAGCAAGGGATTTCTAATGAAAATGCGGGGATTTTATCTATTTAAAACTAGAGAACGGTTTTCATCCTTCTCGACGTCAAAAACGTCACTGATTTTGACCTTAATTGTCACGGTTTTTTTGGGTTTAGAACCCCGAAAATTTTCAATTTGTAATTAACTCATCCTTTAAATAGTCGACAGGGCAGGGTGTTCCATTTTGCAATTTTACAAAAAAAATTAGATCCACAAAAATAAAAACACATTAATCCCAAAATTACTAAAAGACCCCCCAAATTTTGGGGGCCCCCCCTTTTTACATCCCCCAAACTGGGGAAAAAGGCAATTAATCACGAAAATTTGGGCTGCGTCTTTAAACAAGGGCTCCTCTCTGAAGTGGCCCCCCGCCCCCCTCACAAAAAACAAGAACCGAGGTTTTAACTTGGGAAAATTTTGTACTTCCCTGATTAAAAAACCCTTTTCACGCCGATATGATACTCATTGTAAAAAATTGGGACTCTTATTTAAAAAATTTTGTAAAAATACTAGCCTCACATATGGCGTTGCCCCTCCCCAAGTCAAAAAAAAATAAAAACTATCCAATCTTAAAAAAATTTGGGTAAATATTGAAACAAAAAAATTTTTTTGGCTGTTGTTCGTAAATAAATTATTTAAAGTAGTTAATAGTCTTAAAAACTTCTACATTATTAGAAACATTTGCAGGAATAACCCACTTTTGCTTCCCTTTTGATTGGTTAACTATAAACTAAAACACTGAAAATTAGCTAAAGTTTTTAATAAAATATAGAAAACTTTTAAATTTTAAGGTTTTACCCAAAAATAGTGTCAATAGTTTAATAAGGTTAAGTGTCCAATAGCCCAATGTAAAAAAAACACAACAAACATAACCTTCATAAGATTAATTAGGCAATTGAAATGGAAAAAAGGTTTTTGAGAAAATATACAGTCGAAGCCCAAATTAGCTGATACGTGATTTCCAAAGTTCTAAGAACAGCACGTGACAACGATGATTTACGCCCTTGGGTTTTTGTACATCTTCTGGGGGGCAAACCTTCTCGCCCGTCGAGAGACACTCCGTTCACTTTTGCGAAGGGTTGTCGAATGGGCGTCGTTGGTTGGACGGTGACGGTGCAACCGGGGAAACGCTTGTGAAAACACAAACCACTCCGCTACCATCCTGTGCCCAAAAACCCTCGTGACCCAAAAAAATTTGTGGGAACCCTGTGTCTGCCCCCGTGGTCACCGGTGTCGCGGCTAGGGGTCGCGCGCCAAGTTGGGGCGCGATACAATTTCAGAAAAGGGGGTTTAAAGAAAGTTTGCCGGTTGATGTCTTAACACAATTTTTATTTGTGCTTGGTTGCTTTCCCCCTTTGGTCGGCCATTTTAACAACTGTACTCGAAAGCGAAACCCCCCACTCCAATCCCGCGCATGACGGTGTCTCACCCCCCGATCAGCTCCCCACCCCCCCGGAATGAACCCAAACCGCCAGAACCATGCCCCCGGTTTTCCGGACGGGAAACCACTCTGCGCCTCGAAGAGCGAGCCTTGCAACCCAACGAGCGGGGCGCGGGGAATTGTGCGCACAAAAACCAGCAGGGCAGAAAGAGGGGGGGGGAATGGGAAAAACCGCGCGGGCGCGCGGCCCAAAGATGATGAAAAGACACTCGGCACAATGTTGCCCTTTGGGAAAACATATTTCCCAAACCCCTTACCTTCTTTTTCATGATTAAAAAGATGGCAGAGTAAAAACTATTTTAACCTTTTCGCTAGTTTTTTTTAAAAAAATATAGAGCTTCATTCTTTGCTTCATTCTGCCAAGGTACAACAAAATTAAAGTTGCCAAAATTAGTTTGTTTTTTTGGTTTCAGAATCAATGTTTATTGAAGTTTCGTTAATATAATGAAATAAAGTATCTTCAACTTGTTTAAACATTTGTTGGAACGACGCACTTTGTGTAGTTTTTTTAAATCCAAACACTTTTAGATTATAGGTTTTTATGAAATATTATATTACTGTTTTTAAATTTTCTTTTAATTTCAGAAACCACATTATATTAAAGTTCGATAACTAAATAACAAGAAGGGAAAACCTTATTATTTGTTTGAACGACAGCTTTGGTAAGTCTTCGTTCAAACGGCATTTTGGGTTAAAGGCTTGTAGGGAATGTTTAATATTAGCAAAATCAACTTATTAAAAAACAATTTCGAGTTAAAATTTTGTATCGCTCTTCAAAAACTTTATTTAACACAATTATTTAATTTAACTAACCACATTGAAATAATTTTTATATATCAACAATAAACTACAAAAAACCACAAAACTCTTTAATCCGGGATACACACCCCAATCTTGTACAAAATTGTGCAAGAAATTTTCAATTTTTTTGGTCCATGGATTTCAACAAATTTTTTGCCATGAGTTCATACAGTATTTGTGATTGATACAAATTTTTAAAAAAAACATGGGGTATTTGCCTTTTTTTTAAAGGAAAATAATGATTGAATGTTTTGAAATATTTTTATTTTAAAGTAAAAAATTTTTAATCATTCCCAAATTATGAAATATTTTTTTACCCAATTTTTTAATATCTTTAAAAAATTTTAAAACCTTTTTATTTTGGTTTAAAAACCCCCTTAAAATTTTTTAAAAATTTTTTTGTTTTCAATCATTTGGTGTTTTTTTTACAATTACTCTTTAAAAAAACTGTCTACCAACAAATTTGTCAGTTTACAACTCAAAATTGAAAAAAAAAACAAGTGAAATAACGCGTTATTTTTCCTATATTGTTGTTGCTAATTTGAAAAAGCAGATCTTAACAAGTTTTGGTGTTCATACTATGCCACTTCAGGCTGCAACTTTTTGTACAACTTTATGACTTTTATGAAAAGGGAGTTTTCAGTGTACCGGCTTAAAAATGGTAGGCCCGGGTCATTTCCCTTGACAATATTAATTACTTTTCCCTTTCATCCTACCATCCCCCAATTTTGAAAGGGGAGGAGAGGAGTATGACTTTGGTTTAGTCGCACCTTTAAGGCAAAAAAGTCGTAGCTCGGCTGCTTCTTTTTTCCTTTCACCCCAGCTCTTCCCCTTCTAAACCCCAAAAACATGACGTCACAATAAAAACTTCACAGTAAGCAATTGATGAAAGTTTGGGTAAAAACTGACTTTCAACCACCCTAAGGAAAAGGGCACGTCTTGATGCATGTTTTTAGTCCTGCCATGACTTAAAAAAATTACAAAAAATATTTTTTAAAAAAGGAGATTTTAACAAACAAAAGTCCCAAAAGACGAAATTATGGGAGACTGTTTTTTTTAATATTATTGTTCACCATTTTTATAAAACAAAATTACAAAAATTAATATATTTAATATTTATTAAACTAAAATTAAAAACTATCTATCGCTTTAAAAGGCATTAAATTGAACTAGGGGTATGAATTTTATTTAGCAAAATGTAAAAGTGCTGCATGTTGAATCGATTTTTTTTTAATCAAGCAAATTATAGATTCACATCGTTTTTTAAATATTGGGTGCCTTTTAAAAAAGATTTGAATCAAGTTTTCACATCTTTGTTTTATGTAATTTCAGGGAATTGTAAAGTGAAAACGTGAAATGCTTCCCTGCGTTTAAAATTTCTCTGGATCTCTGTTATTTTGCCAATAAAATGTGGGTGCTGATTATTAATTATCTAGCGAAACATCTTTTTTTATTTTTTTTAAATTTTTAAACCATGTAAATTAATTTTTGGTTATATTTTGATTTTAAAAAAATCCATATCATGTTTTTAAAAGAAAAGTGTCCATTGAAAAGCTCTCATTTTTATAACCATACTTTTTTAGTTTAAGTTTTTTTTTTTTTTCTTAAAAGCACAGTATTCTTCAAAAATACAATTCTCGATTTCAAATTATTTA
>JBCFYV010002341.1:0-38562 GCA_039000515.1 Timema cristinae
TAGAATATTTTAAAACATTTTCCCATCTTTAAAGAAAAATTAGAATAAAAAAACTCCCATATTATTCTGACACAAGGTTAAAACAAAGTACCGTTATATGTTACAGGAAAAGTAGATTCTCCAGTAAGAGTCGACTCGGCCTAGGTAAAGTCGACTCTTACTGGTCTTTTTAGTAAAAGTTGATTAAAAATCGAAAAGTGATAAATTTTCGATCAACATTTACTAGTCAGAGTTGACTGTACCAAAGGGAAATTATACTTTTACTACCTTGAGTTAGAAAAAAGCTTAATAACCTAACCTAACCTAAAAAACACACTAAACTAATTAATCAAACACACTGAATTCTTGGTCACTTGGAAAAACTACAACAAATGGAAGAGTGATCAAAGAAAACAACAGTAAACAAATATAGCTGGGATATTCAAAACAGTTGCATGGGGAGAGCAACAGCGCGGAATCAACTTTTACTAAATCACAGTAGGCATAGTTAACTCTTCCTAGGAAAAGTTATCTGTTTTATTCTCTTTTTTATTCTCAATCATCTTTTACTGATACTTTAGTAAAAGTCGACTTTACCTAGGCCGAGTCAACTCTCCCTAACAATCTACTTTTCCTGTAACATATATATATTTTAAAAACTTCACTCCCAATTACCAATCAAAAGAAATACAGTTTACTTAGAATATACGTCCAAACGAACTTGTTTACTACTCTCGACAGAATAAACTTGACTCATGATGGTCCCATATGTCTCATTGATTGGATCAATCGAATGACTAAGACTCTCGAGGGTTGTGATAAGGGGAACTATTCAAAACACTAAAATGTTACCACAACGGAAACGAAACATGTCCCGGGTTTAAATTTCCCTCCATAAGAGCTATTTAAATTATGTGGTGGGCAGCGCACCAACACTTTAACTATAACAAATAATTCTAGGCTCCCACTGTGCCTCCAAAGAGCATACAAGACCTTATTATATCTCCCGTGCTCACAGACGATAAAGTGCGAAATAAACCAGAAAAACCTAATCACAACAGAAGAACATGATTGCTAGGGGTAGTAAATATCATATAATTTACTAATTAATTACCCTATTTAAAATTAAATTTTATGTAAATGTACTCAAAATATCAAAACGTTCATATGCGCATGTGCTAATATACATAGACGCCACAAAGAAGAACCAACTTTGGCTACGTCCTTGACTTTTAGATTCCATTTGTCGATTATTTTTTCCATTTTCCCGCTGCATTTTCACTGCCCATTCGGGTATCCTTCCTAAAATAAGCTAATAGTAGGGATAAATAAGGTAGAAGATAAAGATAGAATACCCGAATTTGAGTCAAGTGAGGATGGGAAATTCATTCAGGAAAAACAACCCTCAGTAAAACCCTCTAAACCAGGAAAACAAGACCAGACGATTCTGACGTCTAGTCCACGTGCTCACCTATCTAAATCTTATGAAATTGACACATCATCACATCATCATCATCAACTGTTTCCAGTATAGTGTAACCAACCGATGAACAAAAATAAAATACCATTTTTAATTTCAAATTTTATTTACATCATTTTATTATTAAAGCACACAAATATTATAAATTTATTGCAAATATAAATTTTACCCCCATTTTCTTTGTGACAAAATATTGACCAATAGAGTTTTAATAAATATATTGTTGATAAAAAAAAATATTCTATTTTTTGAAATCTATAAATTTTAGGTGAACATGTAAAATAATGATTATTTCTCTTCTATGTCAACTATTTTCTATCATTAATAGAAAATGACTAGAATATGTTCCATGTATTTGAAAAATTTTGCTTTCCTTTTTTTAATTATGTTATAACTTTAAAGTTTAAAATTATTTTAACTCTGAACAACCTTTTTAAATTTTGAAATATCACCTCACTAATATGAAATTATGACGCGATATGTGGATAAAAAACTTTATCAGTAAATTAACGTTTATTTTTAAATTTATCCTTCGACATTTACGTTGCCATCTGTAATGCAAGAATTAAATATAAAGAAAATATGCTTTCTTTTTTAGTAAAAATTTTAACCTCTACATCCAAACCCTTTAAATTATTAAGTAAAAAAGGATTCTTATAAATTCATTGCATAAATGTTTAACATATTCCTGAAGAATAATCATTCTAATATTTTAACCAAATCCACATTAATAGTTTTCACATAGCGGCAATAAATTGCTCTAAATTCATATTTAAAAAAATTTTTGTAACAAAATTAAGAGCATTGTACTGAAAACGGGAACACATTGTTGCGTTTTTCAAAAATGAAATTACTTCTTAAATGTATTTTGAAAAAAAAAAAAAGCTTTACCCCAGTTCAAAATAGGGCACAGAATATACAAGAATATCGTTGGGACAAATTGTTAATTGACATTTTTTTAATAAAAACTCGCTAGCTCTTAGTCATTAAAGGATACAAAACAATATTAGCACTTTAAATTGGGTAATAAAAATATTTTTTCCTACCAAATGAATCGTATGAATAATACATAATATAATTTAAATATTAAATCATTAGATAAAAGATATTACCTTTATAATATACCATTGCTTAAAAAGTGGCTTTTCAATTGTATGAACAAAACAATTCAATTTTTCTTTTACGCTACTAAGCACGTCTTAATTGAACAGATTTTGGGGGGGGGGGAAATGGACAATGAAGGGCCCCTTTTTTGGGGATATGGCTGCAATTTCTATTAACAACTTTGAATTATC
Organism: Timema cristinae; assembly: GCA_039000515.1. NCBI lineage: Eukaryota > Metazoa > Arthropoda > Insecta > Phasmatodea > Timematidae > Timema > Timema cristinae. The sequence continues at coordinate 2,755 of JBCFYV010002341.1, forward strand.
AATATCCGTGTTAACACAGAAAAAGAATTATAAAATTTAGATTTATTTCCATTTCCCCCTTCAACACTTTCTTTTCACTTTTTTCTGTTTTTTTTTTCAATGGGTTCTGTTACAAACTAAATTTTATATTTTTAATGATATCCAAAGGAAATTTTAGTAAGGAGAGATTGAAATATAAACAATAAGGAAATAAATTTAAGTTATGTTAGAAGATGATTTCCAATGTGCAACAAACTTTTCTTCGAAATATCTAATACCAAAATTAATTTAATGGATGTTATAATAATTAGCAAATTTATGTAGATAAACAGTAAAAAAATAAAGTAAAAACGATAAGGTGATACAGTTGATATGAAACAATTTCTATAATAAAAAAAAATTAAAAAACCACTGTGAGTATGAATATAATGAAATGTAACATAAAAATAGTGTGGAAGAGAAAAATAATTGAATATAAAAATTGATTAAGACTGATGAATAAGTTTTAATTAATTAATGACACTAAGTGCTTAAGAAAGATAAAATAATTTGATAAGAATAATAATTGGGGAAAAAAAACATTAAAAGGAAATAAGTAGTAATTGTATTGTAATTAGTATTGGTATTTTTAACCTAACCACTGTTGAATGTTCTTATCATGTCTTTTGCTCCTAATGATACATTTAATGTGTTTTTTGTTATTTTGTTTAAATCAACTTAAACAATTTGTTATTCTTTTTAAATTATTTACTTTATTAAAGAATTGTTGTCATTAATTAATTAACCTTATTCATCACTCTTAATCAAGCTTATTTTTTTCTTCCCATAATTATTGTTATGTTACATTAAATTACATTCATCTTCAACAGTGTTTTTAATCATTTGTTTATTTTCTTACTTATAGAAATTGTTTCATATTAAATGTACAACTTATAGGTTTATACCTCTATTTTTTGACTAATTTCCCCTACAAAATTTGTAAAGTGTTATAAACTTTTTTTTAAAATTTAATCTTTTGACAAAAATGTGTTGCCTTGGGTCATCTTCTAACATAGTTTAAAGTTTCTTTCCTTATTTTTAAATTTTCATTTTTGTTTTTTTTAAAAAGTTTTTTTTTTTTCGCAAAGTTGTCTTTGAAACCATTTTTATTTCAAAATGTTTTAAAAAAATTCCCTCTCAAGGGGTTAAATTTCTGAAATTTTTTCGAGGAAGGGGCCACACCCCGGGTACAGATCCGGACAACGGGGCAACCGCCATCTGGGCGCAGCCAACGGGGCACGGGGGAAAAAGGGGCCCGGGGACAACGGGTTCCAAAAGAACACCACCTTTTTTCATAAAAATTATTTTTTTTTAGCATAATGCAATGCACCTTTTTTTTTTTTTTTTTTAAAAATTTAGATAAATGAAAAAAAATGCACTCTTTTACAATGCATCTATATTTTTTTTAAAATGTCTTTGTCTTTTTTTTTCTTTTCAAAAAGTTAGGTTAGGGTTAGGTTGGTTTTTAACTTTATAAATATGGGGGTTAACACGTTTCCCTACAAAAAAATTTTTTCAAAAAATCCAAAAATGAAAAATCCTTTTTTAATTTTAATTAAGAATATTGAAAAAATAAGGTTTTTTTTATATTCAAAAAAAATGCATTATAACGAAAAAAAAATTTTAAAAAAGAAAAGTGCGTTTTTTAAAAATCCCCCATTGCCCAAAACCCCGCTGCTGGAAATGGGCCCCCTCCCCCCCCCATTTAAAAATTCCACAGGGCCCCTTTAAAGGGGGTCCCATCAAACACCCTCCTCCGCTAAAGGGACCGTGGAATAAGGTACTTTTTTGCTTTGAGAAACTTAAAATTTCTACAACCAATGAAAATGGGGGCACAAGGTTTAAAAGGTGGGAGCAATTTTTACTACAGGGAAAAAATTGAAAGTTTTTTTTCTAATTAACGGTGCCCAAAACTTTATTTCCCTTTTTACACTGTAATTTCATTTTTTTTTCTCCCCCTTTTTCTTTCTCTTGAATTTACCTTAATTTAATTTCCCCTTTAATATAACGTTTTTAAGTTAAATTATTTTTTAACCTTGTTTTAAAATTTAAAAAAAATATTTTATTTTGGTTTTGGTTCCTTTTTGATGCTGTCGAGAGTTTAACCTAAATATTTAATTTTTGACCAAAAAACCATTAAAATGATTTATTTATAAATTTACGAAAATTTCAACGAACGCACAGTATAACAAGATATATTACTTGCAAACCACGCCTTTTTTTTTTTCTTTCTCTGGATACATTTTTCAATAAATATTTAAAAATTAAATTTACAATCTAGCAAGATTTACTTAAGTAAAACAATTTTGTTTTTTTTTTTTGCCGTCAGTGAAAACTTAAACAGACATGGGACCTGATGATTTTTTTCACGAGATCCTTTTTTTTATATTTTCCTATAATTAAAAACAAAAATTTTTTAAAACCCCGTTCTTTTTGCGGTTTTTAAATAGGGCAAAAAACAATTTTAAATTTTAAGCTCAACTCCACTCCCCCCTTTTTATATTTTCCTCTTTGTACAATTAATCTATCTATGGTGATTACAAACCAAAAATGGGAATTAAAAATTTAAAATAAATTAAAATTCCCAAAAAAACCGTCGCCCAAAAAATGATGCACAAACAAACGCAATTCATTTAAAAGGGGCAATAAAACCAAACATGATCATAAAATATGATAAAAGAACTAAATTTACCCCTGGTTTGAAATATATTGGGAAAAAAAAAAACCCCCGTTCACCAAAGACATAAAAAATATAAATCGTTACAGAAACATAGCGAATAAGGAGCATTGGGGGTTTCCAAAGAGCATACGGTTCACCGAACTAGTCACCAGAAATTGTTTATTTTTTTTGTGTGTAATAGGCGTAATTCACCTTCGTATTTATCTTTTTATCACAGCTTTGGATCCCCTTTGAGTAGTTAGTTTTTGTATTATTTTTTTTTTAAATTTTATTTCTTCGTCGAGAAAATTTCAAATTTTTAATATCTATCAAAACTTGTTTTTTATAAATTTCCCCCCAAACCCTAATTTTAAATTCCAAACTTTCCAGCTTTATGGTTATTTTTGGGATGCCCCTTTTTACAAATTCCCAAAATTTTAAATTTTCCTCCAACCGAAAAAAATTTTAAAAATTTTGGGGGTTTTAAATTTAATTTTTCCCCCCCCCCCCCAACCCCCAACTTTTTTAAATTTCCCCCAAAATTTACTTTTTGTTTTTAAGATAATTTGATTATCTTATAAGTTTATTTACTTGCTTGACAAATCTCTTTTAAAACCCCAAAATTTAAAAGTAGTGTTTATTTTAGTTGTAACAATTAAAAGCCTTCCATTTCCCGTGCTTCAGTTTTTAATTTTTCGATAGTTCAGACATTCGCCTCCCGGAACTTCCCTTTTTTTATTAACAACACACAAAGTTTTTTTTATGTTAGTTTTAAACATTTGGGGGAAAACCCCCCCCCCCTTTCCAATTCACTGCATCTTCATAGTGTTAATACCGCACTACCTTCTTGTCAAACAAAATTTCAAGTTCACGGGCCCCCGGTTGGGGAAATACGGATGAGTGAGTCAATGATTCTCACATTTTCTTTCCCCTTCCACCCTCTTGGGAAAAAATTTTTTTTAAAACCCTCAAAAAAATTTCGCCCAATTCTATAAAAAAATTTTTTTTTTTTAAATTTAAATCTCTTTCCCCCCCTGGTTCTAAAGAACATCATAAATTTTAAAAAAATTTTAAACTCCCCCCCCCCTTTTCACCCCCAAAAGACCAAATTTCACAAAACACCGTCTTATCTCTTGTCTGGGCCTAAAAGGAACCTTTCGCAAAATGTCAAGTTACGGTCCTCACGTTGGGGGCCTGCGGTGAAGAGTGATATATTTTCCAAACTTTAAATATTTGCTACGTAAATTTATGGCCTTTAACTGTCTTTTTTTTAGTCCTCAAAACCTTTTAAAAAACACTAAAATTAGTAGAGTGTTTTCAAAGTTGAGCACAAAAAATTTTGTTTATATTTTCTAAATGTCTTCCTGCCAGAATCCTACAAGGTTATGGACTTAAGGCACCCCATCGCTTATACCTATCCTTAACGATTACAAAACATTAAGATAAGTGCAGTAGCCCCACGGCTTCTTTTGGTGCTGACTGAAGCTCACAGCTGAATTCTGACAGTCAACATTTAGGTTTTATACCTAAATTTTGACTGTCAGAAGTGACAGCTGCTAAACACATGTTTTAGCAGATCATATGGTTAGGCGTAGGGATAAAAAAAATTTTTTGTCTGGTAACTTTTCAAAGCTGTCAGCTGTGAGCTGTCAGTCAGCCCCAAAAAGAAACCACGGGGCTACTGTAGCAGGTACTATGCCGTTATTGGAACCAAGTGAAACAGAGGATTAATTGGTGAGCTATTAGTTATGAAATAGAGGTCAAACTCACTCTCCCGGATAATTATGGAGTGATTTGTATAGTTGGTTCAAGACAAAAACAAGTTCGCTGTCATATCTGCCGTAATTATGATATATGTTAGGCATTGGTAGTGCGTTGTGCCGATTTTAATGAAAATATGACCCCATTGGTAAGAAGCATGCGTACAAAGGTATCAAAGTCGTCTAGTCTGATTTATCTGGGTTACGGAGGTTAGGGTTCGAACCTCAGCCCGATATACTAAGGGTAGATTTTTCCAAAGGTTATACTCTCTCTATTTTCAAATATAACACGCTTCCTCTACATGCTACAAACCTCGTCAGTGTAGTTGAATGCAGATAGGCCGGATATGTGTCAATACGCGATTCATACAAAATAAAAATATAAACGTGATAAAAAGGAGTCTAGTTACATATAACATCTAAATAAAACTTAGGTTTTGGTAATCGTACTACTATATCTTACATAAACTACAAGAATGTAATTAATTATGGTTGAAATTACTAATTTATAAAATGGTTGATTATGGTAGAAAACTATTATTGTATATAATATGATACTAACCCTTAATTTAATTTAAATAATGTTTTAGTTTCTTGGTAAAAGATTTTGTCACACAGAACAATATTCCGAATGTTGAAATGCGAAGAAATTTGTAATAGTTTAATATTGGTAGACCAAAAGAATAAATTTTCTCGAATTTTAATAAGTTAAAGTTTTCTGCAAAGTTGATATTTTGTTTAAAATTTATGTTGCAATACATTGATTTTTTCTTCTTCATATATTAAAAATTATTTATATTCTACTCTGACCAATCTTTAAATTTCAAACTACATAATATTGTAAATATACATAAAAATTGCCCTGTAAGTTTACATAATATATATTTAGAGCACAAAGTCTGTTTCCGGGAATTTGGGTGATGCAGAGTCAAGAGGTTTAATATAATTTACTGTGTGCGATTTTTCGCCCTATTAGACTGGGTTTGAATTCATACATAACGCGTAACTAAAAGCAGATAGTGCTTGCGTCCAGTTCACAATTCATATGAAAATTAAAATGATTTATAATGAAACGTAGTTATTAAAATGCTACTTAAATCATTATTGTATTTAATTCATATAAATATCAAATTAACCTAATCTTAGTGGTGAATGTTCTATTAAATCAATTAATTCCCAATAACAAAATTTAAAATGTAGTGGTTCGCCTTAATTTTTAGTCATATTTACAATTATAGTTATTGAGGCTAAAAAAAGAATTTTTTTGATAATAGGTAAGTATGGTTAAGTACCACAAGTTATTTATAACAAGAAGAGAATATATTTTCCGTCTGCTGTGTATAAAATGGCCTATTCTCACATTCTCATTGAATGATACCTCTCAAGCTCAATAGTTGCCTATGATAAACTTCATGCATTACATATAAAAAGTTAAAGTTAAATCAATTGTATGCATTGTGCACTATTTAATATGCATCGTTATGAACGCTTTCTTTAAAAAATTAGTGTTTCCACTTATAGCGCTTGTGCTATCCATGATTTTATTTTATTTTTATCACCGAGACTTATCCTCTGTTCATTTTATACACATATATTATAAATAATTTTAATGCGGTAGGAATAAGGAAGGAAGCACTTTAGAGTTAACCTACCAGCATTCGCGTGGAAGGAGAGTGGGAAGTAATTTAGGGAAAATCATCCTCGGCAAAGATGACCGGGATTCAAACCCCAATCTTCCCATCATCACCAGGCTAGTATTACACAAAAGTGACACCTTAGACCATTCGTACACTGAAGCGTTTTTTTCTGTGTTATACATTAATAGAAATCAAGCCTTATCAATCAGATAATACAATAATTATTGTTTATATTATTATTGTCACTAAGAATGGGGGTTAAGTCCTAATTTAAGTCATTCTGTAAATTAAATGTAACGAACAATGAACAACATACCACTTAGAACAAACAAACTTTACTAACATTAAAGTGAGATGATATTACGAAACTTAAATATGAATATGTGAACCCCAACACCTATCAAGGTGTTTTGATTACACCCCACTAGAAGTGTACGGGATTTAAAAATTGAATGTAAAAAATTACCCGTGTAGCCTCTATAGGACCAAACAATTGTTTACATTTCACTCAATTACTAAAATATGGGTAGTCCTGAATGAAGCCTATTCCGATGAAAACAATGCCTACTGCAATCAAAAGTATATTTAATAAATTAAAATAACTTTTTATATATGCATACGTGATTAGAAAACCTTTCATAACATAAAACAAAAAAGTGCTAATAAGATAGGGAGCTCATTATAAAACACTAACACTGTGTGTACAATCCATCTACCGTGAAAGCTAGCACTCTTACCTCGACAGATTACATTAAGACCCTATGTAATAAGCTATACCAGTGGCTCTCAAACTGGGGTACGCATACTCCCAGGGGTACGCAAACAGCTCTCAAGGGAAAAGGTGCAAAATGACAAGAAAAATAAACATGACGGGGAATTTTCAAGGTTAATGTGGGAAATTTTCTCCTTGGATTACCTGAAATCTACCATTTGGGGAAATCTATCGTAGGGGCACACTAGACTTTAAGTCATGACCAAGAGGTGCAATCTAAAGAAAAGTTTGAGTGCAACTGAGCTATACCATGGTGGAATAATGCAAGGTAATCTTAAAGTGAAAACGAAGGGCTATCATCATCATCAACTGTTTCCAGCTTGTGTCCGAGTCAGATTAGTAAAATGACTCCATCTTCCTCTATCCTTTCACCTTTATTCCATGCTGTAATGAAATAAACAACACAATCGAAAAAAAATCATTAAGTTTCAAGACGTATAAAACATTATTCTGAATTATTTTAAATGTTAACGTAATTTTCTAATCAGCTAGATTTTAGGTTTAAATGAAAATCCTCAAAACTTTATTCACAGCTTTACTAACAGCTTTGACGCATCTGTACATTGTTACATGGTATAAGGGTTCGTTACTCGGATAAGTACAAAGTTCCTTTTTTTTTCTTGCCCACCAAATGTTATATTAATGGCCTGAAATCAGATTATTGTGATTTGATTTTATTCGACGAGGGCATGCCCTTGATAGAAGTAAGTAAACTGACACAAAAGCTTACAAGTAAAGCAAATAAAACAGAGATCACCAATAAATTGTGTTTCATTTTTGACACTATATTATTTTATAAACCATATTAAACATAATTTATTAAACTTTCCATATTCCTCCACTGAAAATGACTAGGTGAAATGTATTTTCTTTTATTAACTATTGGATAATTCGCTACAAATCACAATTTGTGAGAGCTTATTGTGTGAATCACCGCACGTCAATCGTGCCCAGAGTCACGTGGTGGAGAGAATGCCACAAATCACATTTTGTGAGAGCTCATTATTTGAATCATTATGCGTTGGTCCTGCCCAAAATCACGTGGTGGAGAGAACGCTACAAATCTCAATTTGTAAGAGCTTATTATATGAATCACCACGCGTCAGTTATGCCCATAGTCACGTGGTTTGTTGTGATAACATTTCCCGTGGTATCACAAGCGTACTAGTGACACATTCCGGAAGGTCAGGAAAGGTTACATGTACCCCTCGGAGTTGCTGGGGTTGAAACCATTCATAAAGTACCAATGATAAAATGTATAAAATATGGTCATCAATAGAAATATTTAAGGGACATATTTATATAAATTTTATCTAGTGGTACATAATTAGTGTATAATCATTAGAAACAATAACAGTTTAACCTTCACCCAGCTGTTCAAAACCTCCCGCATATCCATTACCCTCGACCATCTGCCTGAGCGACAAAATAGTGGGAATACGCCCCTGCCTTTATAGAATCAGACTACCATGTTAAGTTTGGTTCATAATTGATTCCCGTTTAATTAAGCCATGTTCATGTAAATGTTAAATGTTAACATTGTTTGGATTTTTAATAATTCACAAGATTAAAACTTAAAACGACACGTACAGCCAATCATTGATTCCAGCAGCAGCAATGGCGGCAGAACCTTTTTAGTGTAGGGGTAATAAGTAAATAGGCAAAAAAAAAGTATAACTAAGGGGTCTTTGGTGGCCTTCACCCCTAAAGCCAGTGGACTAACCGTAAAAGTGATTTGAAATAGTCATCCCCTGATTTTTTTAAATCGAGATTCCCCAAGAAGATATTTAAAGTGGTCTTTCCCTAGACCATTTTCTAAAAGTTGAGTGCTTTTATAAACTATTTAAGTAATCCTCAGACATAAATATTTTGTAAACTGTGTGCCTTTAGACGCTATTAATATTATGTTTTAATGGTAGTTGTGGTTCAATACGTTCTCCCCCCCCCCCCTCCATATATTACCAAATAATTAACAAAACTTTATAGATTTCTTTTTTTGTTTTTGATGAGAGTCTAGTTTTCAGCTTGATATTCAAGAATATCAGAAGGGAGTTAAATAAATAAAAGGTAGCAAATTTATTTCGGGGGGTATTGCCCCCCTTTGACACCTCAAGTTCCACCATCAATGTGTAGCAAAGTTTTCAATCGAGGAAATACGGTAGTTAAACTATAAAAAGCGTGAATTCCCTTTAATGCGAATATTTATACATAATCAAACGTAATCACATTATTAAAGCTGTCCATCATGTATTAAATTTACTAGTTTCGTGTCTAAAATCCGGCTGTGACTTGTCATAAATAATCGCAGTCCCTGTTGCAAAGGAATTGTAATCCAGTAACTTCCACATGATCCGAGCCATAAGCGTTTGACCCATAGTGAGGCATTACATAATGTGGCGTTGATCCATATTAAGCACGTGTCTTAGCAACACACGCGAAAACTGTTAAGTTTCCAAATGTGAACCCAACTTAAGTTTGTTTGACCAAAGTCCAGACTCACAGCCTATTGATACAATTTCGAATGTTTTCATTCAAATAATTTGATTGCTTCCACTTATCTTCGCAAAGTGTTGTCACTTAGTGGAAACGAATTCCACCCAAAATTACGTTGTGTATATAGTCCGAGTTTGTCGTAGCGGGGGGAGATAACGAAGAATGGAGAGGCCAGCGACAGAGAGGGCACGTGTCTTCCGTGGACTTAAGCGACAGGAGCAGACACTCGCTGTGGAAAATGTGTCCGCAAGGAGTCGATTGCGCGGTGTAAGGTTCCATGTCTTCCCAACAGATGGTGCATGAGCCGCGCCAGTCGCGCTCCCGGTGGGAAGAGCTCGGATACTGGGCATTGTGGGCGCGGAGGTCTGCGATAGGTTTCCAGTACCACTCCGCTGTATGCAGGGCCCCGACTAACACGTTTGTGTACCTACAGACACACAAACAAAAAACTTTAGTGAATATACAATCAAACAACAATACACTTTGGTATATCTACAAGCAAACAACAATACACTTTGGTGAATCTACAAGCAAACAACAATAATCTTTGCTAAATCTACAGGCATACAACAATAACCTTAGGTAAATCTACGGGCAAACAACAATACACATTGGTAAATCTACAAGCAAGCAACCATACATTTTGGTAAATCTACACGCAAACAACATAAACTTTTGTAAATCTACGGGCAAACAACAATACACATTAGTAAATCTACAAGCAAACAACAATAAGCTTTGGTAAATCTACGGGCAAACAACAATACACATTGGTAAATCTACAAGCAAACAACTATACACTTTGGTAAAACTACGAGCAACCAACAATGCACATGGGTAAATCTACAAGTAAACAACAATACTTTGGTAAATCTACAAGCAAACAACAATAAGCTTTGGTAAATCTACGAGCAAACAACAATACATATTGGTAAATCTACAAGCAAGCAAAAATATTCATTGGTAAATCTACGGGCAAACAACAATACACATTGGTAAATCTACAAGAAAAAAATATATATATTGGTAAATCTACAAGCAAACAACAATATTCTTTGGTGAATCAACGGGCAGACAACAATACACATTGTTAAATCTACAAGCAAACAACAATACACTTTGGTGAATCTATGGGTAAATAACAATACACATGGGCAAATCTACAAGCAAACAACAATACACTTTTCTACATCTATGGGCAAACAATACACATTGGTAAATCTAAGAGCAAACAACAATACACTTGGGTGAATCAACGGGCAAAGAACAATACACTTCGGTAAATCTACGGGCAAACAACAATACACATTGGTAAATCTACAAGCAAACAACAATACACTTTGATGAATCTATGGGCAAACAACAATACACATTAGTAAATCTACAAACAATAAACAATACAAATTGGTAAATCTACAAGTAAACAACAATACACTTTGGTAAATTTACAAGTAAACAACTATACACTTTGGTAAATTTACAAGTAAACAACAATACACTTTGTCTAATCTACAAGCAAACAACTATACACGTAGGTGCAGCTCTTGGCTAACAATTATACAAGTTTGTCTAGCTGTTTCATGTATACCCATGATTCAAACCAGGGAATGATGTATATAATATAATATCCTGGTTTCGGATTATACTATTTAATATAGAGTGAACAAATAATAATATAATTTATATCTCAAATAATACACATATAACAGAAAATCTAAACTCTGTCCCTCTTCGGTGGTAGCATGGTGTAAGGCGATACTCTCACAATATTCTAAACTGTCAATGATTGGGAGATCATGATTCAATCCCGGTTGGGGGTACCGAGGGTGTTTTTTCCCTAAATGGTTTCTCACTCTCTCGCTCTACACGCAAATACCAGTACACTTCTTCTAAATTCAACCTTATTCATTTTTAGCCTGTTAGCGTGATTAATCAATACGCGTATAGTACGAACTGAATACCTAAGATGCTGTGCTAGAAAAATATTAGGAACTATGAATGTAGTTCAACAACTCGTCAAGAGATGTCAGGTAATTGTTGATATTTGAGAACTGTCATTAGATCCCACACTCCCCTGAAGCTGGTATTAAGTTCTGCCTTGCTTCTCACAAAAGACACATAGATTGCCTACGTTCAAAGGGATAAGATAAAATCTAAAATTGTATGCTGTTGGAACTTTGGAATACTTTTTGTTTTTTTATATAGATAATGTAATTTTATAACTATAATATAACAATGTTATATTAATATTGGAACTACCAATCCTAATTACGACTATAAAACTTTCACCAAATATTTTGACACGAAATTAATATGTTAGTAAGCTTTAGTTCACATTAAATTTGAATAAACTAATGTGTGCACTAAAAAGATGACTAAAAATGTGTTATGTTTTCTAAACTTTTCTTTAAAACAGAATCTTACGTTTTTCTTTCTTTAAAAAAAAATATCTTCACCACTTCTTAAGATCCAATAAAGTATTTAATTAAATTATAATATTGTACTGATGGGGTAAAGATAAGGAAGGAAGAATCTTAGAAGAAATGTCCACTCATTAGCGTGGGAGGAGTGTAGGAAATAATTTAGGGTACGAAACCCGAATAATTTATTAAAAGTGATACGGATTCTTAGCTCCCAACCTCCCAGTAACCAGCAAATCAGACTGTTTTTATTCATACCAATGATGCGGCTCTTACTCTAGTTAGTACATTTATTTTGTGGTAATGTTGGTCATGCTCTAGTTAGTCCCACTATCTCGTGGTAGTGTTGCTCATGCTCTAGCTAGTCCCTCTATTTCGTCGTAGTGTTGCTCCTGCTCTAGCTAGTCCCTCTATCTCGTCGTAGTGTTGCTCCTGCTCTAGCTAGTCCCTCTATCTCGTGGTAGTATTGCTCCTGCTCTAGTTCATGCCTCTATCTCGTGGTAGTGTTGGCCCTGTTAAAGTTGGTTCCTCTCACCAGAGCAAGGAGCACAGCAGCCAGTTCATCGGGTCCTGCACGGACACCAAGATGACGACCGCCGACAAGACCACAGGTGCCGAGTGTATCGCCATGGGCACCCAGTACTCCTCCATTCCTTGCAGGACGGAGAGCTTGAGGGCCCGAACCACGGCCACTGCTCGGGTATCCCGCCCTGGGATTCCTGTGAAGAAGAAATCATCATTACTTGAAAAAACAGACCAATCTTAAGCAAATGGCGTAGCCAGGATGAAAAAATCGGAGCCAGCCTTCACCCCGGACTAAAATTTAGTTTGATTGCTGGTTATAGGGATGTCGGGGTTCCAATCCAACCCATTGTACTAAAGGGATTTTTACTAAATAGTTTCTCACTCTCCCTCTTCACTAAGGCGGGTAAATTTCTTCAACATCACACCTTCCCAATCTATAGAACATTAGTGTTACTAAATGTGAATCGTCCGAACGTAGTGTAAGATGCATTGGAAAAACTAAAACAAAGTAGATTCTTAAAGTATATATATATATATATATATATATATATAGAGAGAGAGAGAGAGAGAGAGAGAGAGAGAGAGAGAGAATAATTACCTGTTCTCTCCTGGAAATATCTTACTATGTAAAAAGAATCCGGCCTCGTGGTGGTGTAGTGGTCAGAGACTCTGGGCGCTGACCTATAGGTCCCCCGGGTTCGATTCCCGGCTGGTACCATGTTTTTTTTTTTCCTCAAAAGGGGGAATAATTCTCAGGGTCAATAGGATTTGGTTAGTTAGGCTTTAGTTAGGCTTAATCTAGCTTTAAGATCTTCATTGACTTAGCCTCAGTAATATTCCTTATCATCATCCTTTCATTCCATCGGGACATGGAAAGAGCCTCTACGGAAAGGATATACTATTAGTACAATCGGGCGTCCACTGGGCAGCGGTACATTAGTACAATCGGGAGTCCTCTGGGCAACGGTACATTAGTACTGGCTAATCTTTCCACACACAGAACTATAGTTTGATGTAGCCCAGACACGACATTGTTCTTATATTATTATTATTACTATTATTATTATCAAAAACAAGTTTGAGATGGATCGTTAATTTGAGAAAATGTTCCAAAGTGGGTTACATGTATTTACTTACTAACCTTTGTGCATCATAGAGAGAAGATACAGTGTGTTCAAGGCCGTGTGATAGCAGCTAAACATACAAATTCTCAACACTTGTACCATCATCAGCAATATTTTCACTCTCCCCCATCCGTCAGTCTGCGGAAAATATAATTAATATTAGTTTGTATTATTGATGAGACGCTCGAATTCTCGAAATCTCATAGTATTCGAGCGATTCAAGATTCGAAATAATCGAAAAACACATCGAATACAAATATGAAGATTTTGACTTAATATAATAATTTATAAGTAATCGGTAGAATCGATTAACTATAAGGCATATTTGTATATTTGGCAAGACACAATATTTCACTTTCCTTTAGCTAGAAAATAAAAAACAACAAAATCACAAAATAACAATATCCTATGAAAATAATAATAAATTTAAAAAAATCTATCTTCGTTCTTTATAAATATAACAAATAAACAGATAAATTTATAATTCAATATTTCCAAACCTTAATCAATATTAAATATTGGTTTTGTGGACTTTATTTTAACTAAAATTATACTTTTTATTTCAAATTATAGGAGTCTAATTATTTTAGATACGATAAATACCAAATAAAATTCAGATTCCAGAAAAATAGGATCGAACCTATTTTTAGTTTTTACAAATATTTTGATTTGAGATAGTTTTTTACAATCCACTATACTGTAGCCATGCCCTGGAATAGAACCTAGTATCTAGCTACAGATTCACGGTGACAATCACTTGATTATCTAAACAATCAATTAGTGAAATTTTTAACCCCATATTCTTAAATTCTCAAATTTTTTATTTGACGAAAAGGAACTTAATTATTTATTTTAATCACACAAGTCGATTTATGTTGAGTGGGATTTACTTAAATGTTATGAAGTTAGTTTCTTAAAGGATTATTAGAAAAAAAATCTCTAAGGCAAGATTTGAACCATAGACATTTAAGCTAAACCCACCAATTGATGTAATCAAGTTGTTAATTATATAGATTAGCTAGGACGAGATAAAAATAGAGAACTTTGTAGAACATTGGCGATTTCAACATCCTCTTCACTCTTCAATTGAATGCTTACTAATGCAGTGTTTACCAATTTGTGGTCCGCGGACCAGCACCGGTCTGCGGAATTGTTGCTTTTCGTATGAAAATAAATGATTAATTGTGGTTATACCTGCCCTAGCATAATGTAGCCAGCTTTGCTTTGGAAAAATAGTTTAGGATAAACATAGTAAAAAGTAAAAAAAAAAGGTTAAGGAGTAAATCCAATCAATTAATAAAGGTTGGTAGAAAGGTTAAAAAGTGTAAAAAAAACTTAAAAGGGTAAAAAGGACAATTATATAAAATGTAAAAAACCGTAAACGTTTAAAAGGAGGGAAAATGGTAAAAAGTAAATATTATATATACAATATAATATAATAATATATAATATTATATATTATATTATAATCAATTTTTAAGCATTTTTAACACATTTATGCTACTCCTTTTAACAGCTTTTAACTATTGGCCCTTTTTACCCTTTGAACACTTTTCACGCAGTTTATACTTACAACCCTTTTGGCACTTTTACTCTTTTTTTAATCCATTTCCCCTTTTATTATTTTGCCCTTTTTATACTTTCATTACCCGTTTCACCCTATTAATCCTTTTTACACTTTTAAACCTTTTCATCCTTTTTAAAAAAATTGATTTCATTTACTTTTTACCAATTTACCCTTTTTTGCACACCTTATTACATGAAGTACCTAGTTTTGTCCCGGAGGGGAATTTTAGAGTAAAAAAGTTGAAAAGGCTAATAAGAGTAGATATTAGATCTAATAAAATAAAAAAATTAGATATTAAATGGAAAAGTATTAAAATTATAAAAAGGGTCATAAACAAAAGGGAAAATATGGAAAGAGGGCAAGAAGTAAATCAAACAAAAATAAAAATAAGTTTAAAAGTGGTTAAAGCCACACAAGAAAATATTGTTATATAATAATTGTACCAATATTGAGCTCTCCCATTTCCCTGGTTTGGATTTTGAAATGCAAGATGTTCAGATGTCATTCGCCTTTCCGCGAATGTTTATTGACCTACATGTCAAAATACTATTTTATTTCACACAAAAAAATATTTTTTATATTAATTTTAGGGATTTTGAGTGAAAACCCTTCCCCATTTAGGGCTTATTTATTTTGAAATCTAAGTATCAAACCTTAGTGGTTGTTTGGAGTTGATCTTATTCCTGATCGACAAATTTCAATCTTCTACCACACTGAAAATTAATTTACTATTTAATTTTGGAAAGTTTGAAAACCCCCATTTCTAAATAGTAAATATTTAAAATTAATGGTGTTATTGGAGTAATCTTCAACTAAAAGGTTTTTTATACCTATAACTCCTCCCCCCTCCCCTATTTTCTACATTTAAAATCTTAAGTCTTCTATGATTATTTGGAGTGGTCATTATACCTTCCTAACGAATTTCAATTTTATACCACGTGGAAAATTAGTTGTTTATATTAGTTTAAAAATTGTAAGCCCCCTCCTCCTTTTCCATTTAAACAACTCCTTCTTAAAAATTTCAAATTTTAAGACAAACTAGATTATCTGGAGTTGTCCTTCTGCCTGCCTGCCAAATTTAAATTTTCTAACTTACCTAAAAAGTGTTTTTCTGTTAAAGCTCCCCCCCCCCATAATCCCCTTTTCCCAAATTTAATATTTTCAGCGCTTAAAATATATTTGGAGTAATCTTTTTACCTGCCTGCCGAATTTCAATTTCTTACCACCCTGGGTTTTTGAGATTTAGAGGCCACCTCCACAAACCCCTTTTCCCCGATTAATACTTAGAAATTTCAAATTTTAAGAATTATTAGGTTATTTGGAGCTGTCTCCATACCTGTCTGCCCAATTTTAATTTTCTACCTTATTTCTGTTAGTTTTTGAAATTTTGACCTCCTCTCTCTCCCAGCCTTATTTTCTCCAAATTACTCTAAGAAATGTTATATTCCAATATTTATTAGGTTATTTGTAGTTGTCTCTCTACTTTCATGGAAAATTTTAATTTTCTACCTCATCTAAAAAGTGTTTATCTATTATGAACACCCTTCTCCACCCCATTTCTTGAATTCACATTTTTAGATTTTCCTAATTATTTGGGGAGATAACTCTACCTTTCTGGTCAATTTCAGCTTTCCAGCTCATATCTCTTATTTTTTTTACAAACACAATTTTCTAACCCCTTTTCCACACCCATGGGAGTTAAATTGTCCAAATCCCCTATTTATCGAATGCTTATGACCTGAAAGTAACCTCCCTGCCAAATTTCAAGATTTTAGGTAAATGGTTCCGGTAGATATGGTGTTGATTGATGATTGATGAGTTAGTGAGTCAGGGCTTTCGTCTTTATATAGGACTATATTGATAGAAACGCGTGTAAAAATCATATTATTTATTTATTCTGATAACCTATTCTGTTTCTAAATAATTTTATTTATATCAAAGCTTAAACTAACCATTCATTAAGCAAACAGGATCATATTCATTAGAGAGTCACACCAACCCTTTACGTCTCAATTACGTATTTGTGACATTTAGGCCTATTATTTGATTTATTTTTTGAAAATAATTATATTTAATCAGTTCCTTAATTCGATTGAAAACTGTTTTAGCGAATGTATACAAGTCATAATCACAAACATTGGATTAATTAAAAGTTGGTCAAAAAATGAATTATTTTTTTAAACAAAGTATAGAATTTAGATTTGATACAAATAAGGGTTGTTATAGAAAAACCTAGGCTTGTTCCCCCAACCCACCTCCGATATTTTACTTTGCCTGCCCTTCATACGGAACAAATAATGTGAATGGCCTGTTTATTATTATAACTGATCGACCTTGGTGGTCTTGGTGTAAAGTGCTCGCCTCAGGATGTTCGTGAGTTAAACCCCAACCGAGGTAGATGGATTATTCTTGACTGATAAAAATTCGTAGCACAACTTCCTTCGGAAGGGAAGTAAAACCATCGGTCCCATGTCTATTGAAGCACGTAAAAGAATCCTAGAAAATATGTGAAAGGGGAAATAATTTTCCCGGCAAGATTGGTAGGCCCTTTCGCCCTC
Organism: Timema cristinae; assembly: GCA_039000515.1. NCBI lineage: Eukaryota > Metazoa > Arthropoda > Insecta > Phasmatodea > Timematidae > Timema > Timema cristinae. Next base: position 20,288 of record JBCFYV010002341.1, read on the forward strand.
GCTTATAGAAATTCTCGTATGCTTATATAAGCAGTCGACTCATAAAGTGCATATTAAATACCTCAAACAAATCTGTTTATTAAAAAAGGTTGGGAAACACTGGCCTATAAAATCCACACTTGTGATATCGCAATCAAGATGTCCATCTCACCTCGATGAACCGCAAGATGAAGGCGTTGAGCATGTGAAAGAAGAGCCCAAAGAATTTAGGACTGACCAGTTTATTCGTCAGCAAGAAGAACAGCAGCTGAGGAAAGAAATTAAAACAGGGCTGAATAACTCATTATTATTATTATTATTATTATTATTATTATTATTAGCACCGCGTCTTACTACCCGTTCGGGTTATACGCACCTACGCTAATATGTAATGGTAGGGTGATTGTGAGATGAAATGGAGGACCTACAGTTTAACGTGGAATCCGAACCACGGTGGAGGTCTGGCATTCCCCACATTCACAAGATGTCTTGTGAGAGGTGAAGGAAGGGTTTGGTAATCGGATAAATTTGTGCCGAGACCGAGGATTAAACCCCGGACCCCAGCACAGAAGTCCGACACCTTACCCCTGGACCGCCAGGTCACCAGGAAAGAAATTAAAACAGGGCTGAATAACTCGAAAATCGGAAAGGGACCAAATAACCGTGCTTGTTTCTGGTCAGTCATTTGTTTTATCGTTACCATATGAGGGGTACAGTAGAAAAAAGTGGAAAGTCAAATTATTAGTTAGTGCTGCCATCTGTTATACATTCATGATACCTTTCTAATACACTTGGGATATGCTATAAGACGTATTTGCTGGGGTCTTTATGGAGTTTGAGATATAAAAGTCATTCTGAAAAATGTGTGAGATGTGACTTTCTTTATTCTTTCCCCGTAAACTTGGTAAGTTCTTACCATTTTGTCTGATTACTACACCGAATATTTTGTCTTAGGTATTTTAGGATTCTGCTAAGAAGGACAATTTAAACATTCTCAATATTATTACTATCTAACTAAAGTGACATCTGCAGATCAAGTCACTTGACTTATGAATATATTTAAATAGTTAAAATACTTTTTATAATTGTCAGATAATGTCTTTCTACCTGAGATGAATTGAATTATCCAACTTACATGAAAAAATTATTGCATCATTACTCACAATAAATAGCAAAATAATAAGATTTAAACATGGAAATTATTTTAGTGAAATACTTCACATTTTGTCATTAGTGAGTTCCTCATAATGTATGATTTTACTGGGGAATTTTAAAAAAATTTGCCAAAATAAAATGGGTTGAAGGTGCTATAACGATTATGTTGGCATAGGGAATTTATAGTTGGCGATGTCCCCGTAAGGAACTATGCAACTTCATATATCTGAAATGTTGCCTGAAGTCTAGATAGTGTTTCTCCCATGACAGCGAAGATACAGCTAGATAGTGGTATTGGCACTTTCGAAACATCATCCCTCATTAATAGTGATGGGCACAATCGAGTAATTCTAAGAATCAAGTAACTACTCGATTATCTTTAAAAATAATCGAGTAACCGAGTAAAATTACTCGAGTAGTTTTTAGCTAATCATTTACTCGAATTTTCCGATAGCAATAGGTTGGACAGCATTACTCGAGAGTCTTGCAATGTAATTCGATACTAATAACAAGTCCATAATCTCTTCCTGTAGTCAGTCGACACTGACAGTGACCTCCACCCCCTTATTTTCAAGTTTCACGTTGCATGCAATCAATATGAAAGTATGCGTTTTAAGAAGTCTCTCACAAAATAAATTGTTTTGGGCTATTTTTAATAAAATAAGCTTTTCTTTATACATTCATGAGAAATTGATAATACGAGTGAAAACTGTTTTTATTTTTTTCTATTTTGTATCTCACTCCACTAAGTTCAAATTTATAAATAATCATATTTGACTAAGGAGAAATTATAATCAATAAATTAAGAAAGACAATGATTAGTTTCGTTATATGCGATTGTGGAAACAAGACTGCTGAGGTGTCGAGTAACAAAAATCTAGTAAATTTCATCGAGTACTTTTAAAACAATCGGAAATGTGATACGCTTAGTTAGTATGCTTCTCGATTGTGTACCTTACATCTGTGAGTAATTTGTATTGAGAACGCATGTGCAACATTTAAACCATAAAGGGTCATTTTTGCATAGCAGCGGAAACTGTTGATGAAAAATGAGTCTAAGGGAATATGCCTTTTAAATGGAAATGGCATGGTAATCATTTCATCCAATAAGGTCGATTATTACTTTGCTGGTAAGAAAAGAGGAAATAAAAGAATAACAAGGTCATGCCAGGCCTCCACCATGGTTCGGATTCCACGTTAAACTGTAGGTCCTTCATTTCATCTCACAATCAGCCCACCATTACACATTAGCGTAAGTGCGTATAACCCGAACGGGTAGTAAGACGCGGTGCTAATAATAATAATAATAATAATAATAATAATAATAATAATAATAATAATAATAATAATAATAATAAGGTCCGAGTAAAGTTACTCGAGTAATCCTGGAAGAATCTAGTACAACCGATTACACTGCCCATCACTACCCTCATCCAACCAGAGGTCACGTGATTACTGCGAGCATCCCCCATTAAACCCAAAAGTAACGTGCATGTCAGTTAGCTCCCTGAATGTGTAGTCCTCCCTCTCTGTTCCACTCTAATATGACTCGAACCTGTTTCCTGTGTGCTGTGGTATGCTCGCAGTAATCACGTGACCTTTGATTGGATGAGGGACGACGTTTCGATAGTTCAAATACCATCAACTAGCGGTAGTACCCCTAGAATGCCAAACAAGTTGCCTAGTCTTCAGGCAACACTTCAAATGTTTTATGTTCTATGGCTCCTTATTGGGACATCGCCAACCATAGGTTCCTCATAACAATTTAGTCATTGTAGCACCAGCTTCCATCCGTTTCATTTTGGCACTCTATTTTTAAAAAAAACTGTATTTGTGAGGGATGTTAAAGAATGCCACCCATCCGGGATTTTTTTTCAATTAGAGTTGGAGTAAATACAGTAAAAATGACCAGTAATTTTAAGGTATTTTAGTTTAATTTTTACAATAAGGTTTTTTGGTCATATTGAACAGTAATTTGTGATGGCAAAGGATCTACTTTGAATATTACTTACTACGCCGCAAGTAGTCATCCCGTGGGACGTGTGATGTGCTGGTCTGGATAAAAACAAAGCTGAGATATCTGTGAGCCCAACCTGTGGCCGGACGGTCCAATGATGCTCTAGCTCTCGTGTTAGATTGGACTGCTGGTGACGGTGTTCTAATCTTAGTCGATTGTACTGAGGTTGTTTTTACCCTCAATATCTCCCTACTATCTTCATGCAAACGCGGGTAATTTTCCTCTTATTCTAACCATTAGGATAACTGTACTGATGTTCCGAGCTGGTTGCAATACGTGGTGTAAGCAAGCTAGAGATGCGGGGTAGTCTATTTGTCAGGGTGTGAAAAGAGTGCCTGCCACAGAGAGTTACTTAGGCAACCCCGAATACACCCTATTGCGTGTCAGCATAGGGTATTTTTCTAACCATGTATTACTACCCGTTCGGGTAATATGTTTGTGTACTAATTATGCTAATAATTTTTAAGGACTATGAAGGTTATATTTAAAGAAACTGTACCCTCATTTGCAAGGAGGTAGAGTAGAAAACCGTTATGAAATAAACCACTCTCAGTACACCCGAACGAGATTCGAACCTCAATTTACCCGTCATAGGCATTCTAATCTACTGCGGGAATAGCGCCTTAGACCATGCGGCCACTGAAGTGGGTCATACATTAATTACGTTATTGGAATAGGGATAAGTAAGTTAAAATTAATAGTAAATGTACCCGTGATTTCCTGGAGGCAGAATGGGAGACCATTTAGAAATAACACCCTCGGAACACCTAACCAGGATTTGAACCCCGCTCTCCCCATCACCAGCAATCCAGTCCAAGAGTAGAGTGACGCGTTACACCACGCTCGAATGTGTGGCATGTAAAGAATAATAGAGATTTGTTTTTAATGGGGTGTTAGAATTATTATTTTTACAGGGCGTGAGAGATCAGCAATGGATGCTCGTAAGCTGTTTTTTACAGACCAAACATCAAGTAGTTTATGTGCTTAGTAATAAGCTTGATTGAATTAGGCAGTCAAAATAATTATTTAGATCGTTAATGTTTTTGATTATTGAAATTACTGAATATAAATTAAGAAAGACAATGATTAGTTTCGTTATATGCGATTGTGGAAACAAGACTGCTGAGGTGTCGAGTAACAAAAATCTAGTAACTTTCATCGAGTACTTTTAAAACAATCGGAAATGTGATACGTTTAGCTAGCATGCATATACAAAAAATTATAAATGAGGATTAATTTAGGTTTAAATCCATTCAACGCGTAGAGAAAATTCTCTTTTACGTGTCAATAGCAGTTTTCATTCAGATAAAAAAAAACTTCGTCAACCCGCAAGCAAGCTATACCGACCGAGCGGCCACCAGAATTATCCACAATAGTGCCAACATTTGCAGATAGCGGGTGTCGTATGGTCAGTAAAGAGAGCCCTCCTCCCCCCCCATCTGATAAGCTCAATTTCTAAACTGAAGCCGCTACTTCTTTATTCAAATAGCTCCTCATTTGTCCTCACGAGGCTGAGTTTGACCTCGTTCCAAATCCACTGCTTCACAGATAAATCTGGAAGCACCTGAGATCGAAACCGGGACCTCGGGATCTGTAACGAGGAGCTCTGACCTCTAGACTACAGAAACCAAACATATATAAACAATTCAACTCTATTCACCGTCATCCGACCATGCGAGACCATACACATCACTTAAACTCTGGAAAAGAATTATATATTCCTCTGAATCAGCAATTTTCAAAATGGCCCCTGTATTGTTGTAAATTACAGAGATTTACCAAGGATCTTATGTTCATTTAATAACTTCGTAGATCCGCTTCAATGGCCGCGTGGTCTAACTCTCTACTCTCGCAGTAGACTAGACTGCTGGTACGGGGAGATCGAGGTTCGAATTTCAGTCTGGTGTACTAAGGGTGGTTCTTCCTAAATGGTTTCCCACTTTCCTTACATGCAAATACAAGTACACGTCATCTAAATATACCCTTTCTAATCACTAAAACCATTATCGTAATTAGTACTTAAGCGTTTAACCCGAACGAGTAGTAAGACGCGGTGCTAAAAAAAAAATTAGCTTCGTTTAGTGTGCTGGGAGACAACTATTTTATTTTATTTTATTGTTTGGCTAACCTTCTCGTGTTGTATGGGGATAATATTGCATTTGTGTGTATAGTACAATTTTCATAAGAAGGGCCCTTATACAAACATATATTTTTTTTGCTAGTCAACATTGATAGTATTTTACAATTTTATTAGTGTAATATTATAGGTATTAGTAAAATCCATAAATATTGACAGTTTTTTCACATGACTTGACGTATGTGTATGTGAAAGTAGCTCTATTATATTTTATATCTATGAAAATTGTAGTGTATTAGTTGGACTCTCCCAGGAAGTAACTTACCAAGTTCCCTAAAACGTAAACGTTGTCTAGTTGGAGATGGATGAGGTGAATGTTCTCTCGAATATCAAGTACCACTTCACAAAACCCATATTCCCCTGCAGTCTCGCCAAATACGCATAACTGGAACATATTAACGAGCACATTAATGATATACCTAAAATATTATCAGAGCGGCTAAATTATAACTATATAAAGATTGAGATAGGGAGGGATTTTATTTGTGAGCACACGAGCTACGGTACCAGTCTGGTCCGGCTAGGTTCACTAGTAACGGGAAGCTCGGAGTTCGAATCCCGGTCGAGTGTATTGAGGGTGGGTTTTCCTTAATGGTCGCCCACTCACTCACTTTATCTCCGTAAATGGAGGCACATTTCTTCTCAAGTCTAGAGATTCATTTGAGCCACATAGCTACATCCTCTTCATGCCGGGATCACGATCAATTTAATGTTCACGTAACGTAACGTAACGTAGCGTAAAGGTTTTCCTCGTGTTTTTAAACGGAATCCATCACGATGCGGTTAACTTAACTTATAATTAACTTAAGAATTGGCCAGTGAAGAATTTTCCCGTTACATTAATGTTAAGTAAAGGATAACACGTGTTATAGCTAGCCAATCATGTAGCGAGTTACGTCAAAAAGGATATTTAGTATTTCAATTGTTTGTTTATGGTATTCAGATTACCTCTAAAGCTAGGATTGTCGATTTTTAAGCGAATAATCACAGGATATTCGTGTTCGCACCGGCTCTGTTATCTTTAGGTGTAATCGGGAATAGCATCAAATGGTTGAGCTCAGCGCAGTGCGGTTTCCTTCTTGTTGTGCGTGGCATTTTGATTCAGTGTATAATGAAGTGGACTGTTGAAAGGCATTACTTTTAATCAAAGAATACCGATCATGCTCTTTCCTGTGGAACTCAACTGACCGGAATATAAGTTACAGAACAGACCGCTTGATGTTTGGAAAGCTGTATCTGAAGCACTAGAAGCTATGTAGAAGTGAAGGAAAAGGCTACCTCTTTGCTAAATTCATTCATAAGGGACAGGGCGAAGGAGAGGAAAAGAAAGACTGACATCTTCCTACTACTTTTTTCCATGTTTCAAACTTTTTTAACCACACTGGCATAATAAGTTAATCACAACCGTCCTGCAAACTCAAGGACCAATAACGAACAGTGTCCGATTCAGTGTTGTTCTATCTGGTGTAGCCGCACCTGTCCACTGCCGATCGCGAGCATATGTGAATGTTACCGAACACATGTGGACGTTAGGGTCACTTTACATTAAGCTAAACGTTACGTAAAAGTTAAGTGAACGTTACGGTGCTAGTGATTCCGGTATCACAGTCTCTTTCAAACAACAGAGCTAGGGTACCCTACCGCCTAAGAGAGTCTGGTGAGCCCCTCCTCTTTACAGGTTCTTCCAAGCCTCAATCTACTAGGCTTTTCCAAGGCTCAATCTCCTTTCAGGCTATTCCAAGCTCCAATCTCTTTACAGGTTCTTCCAAGCCTCACTCTCTTTACAGGTTCTTACAAGGCTCAATCTACTAGGCTTTTCCAAGGCTCAATCTCCTTTCAGGCTATTCCAAGCTTCAATCTCTTTACAGGTTCTTCCAAGCCTCAATCTACTAGGCTTTTCCAAGGCTCAATCTCCTTTCAGGCTATTCCAAGCTTCAATCTCTTTACAGGTTCTTCCAAGCCTCACTCACTTTACAGGTTCTTACAAGGCTCAATCTACTAGGCTATTCCAAGGCTCAATCTCCTTTCAGGCTATTCCAAGCTTCAATCTCTTTACAGGCTCTTCCAAGCCTCAATCTCTTTACAGGTTCTTCCAAGCTTCAATCTACTAGGCTTTTCCAAGGCTCAATCTCCTTTCAGGCTATTCCAAGCTTCAATCTCCTTTCAGGCTCTTCCAAGCCTCACTCACTTTACAGGTTCTTACAAGCCTCAATCTACTAGGCTTTTCCAAGGCTCAATCTCCTTTCAGGCTATTCCAAGCTTCAATCTCTTTACAGGCTCTTTCAAACTCCAATCTCCTTGTAGGCTCATCTAAGCCCAAATTACATCCCCCCCTTTTACTCCCCATAAACTCTTTTCCACCCTAATACTACGACATCCCACCCCTAACAGTCTCTTCTAAGCCCCACGGCTGCACCCCTCATCCCTCCTCAGGTGACGCCACTTGTTTCACTTCTGCCTCTTCATATATTCGTAATGGTGACTGAAGTGGGGGAAGGTAAATGTGTTTGTACCTTGTTTTAAGCCACGCAAAACAAATTACATAGTCTATACTTAAGATTGCCTCAGGTTACGTAGCGTATGGTAAATAGGAGACCAACTCGTCAAGGCTCACTTATTGGGGCCGCCTTGGTACGCGAGAAATTCTCAAGCAAACCTCCAGTTCTAACGCAATATTTAATCCTACCATGTGTCATTTAAAAATACGGTTAACATCAAAATGAAGTCAAAAGATTCCAACACAACTATTTTTCCTTAACAAACCTATTTTCTAATTACACTAATAAAGAAAAATGTGTGAAAATATAGCATTATGTAGCTAATTTTCAACTAAATTTTAAGCATATTTGCGTAGCTTTGAGGTTAGGCTTAGTAAAAAATAGCTCTAGATTTAGCCTTCCTCTAATAAATACAATATTTTTTTGATAAGCTCACAACAGAAAATGTTAAGATATTAATTTGATAAATAGCAGCAAGCGTTCCTCCTTACCTCGAGATAAGAAGTTTCGTAGTTTTCTTTCCCCTATTTCTTATTGATATGACTAAGGGTGGTTGTAGGTGAAGGGCTAAATTGAGTATAAGCTAAGATAGATCAGAGTAGTAGTTATAAAAACACATCAGAGACCCTTGTATTTTAAGTCGTGTGACCTGACAGCGATTGATACTTTCTGGCTGACTGAGACGACCGCTTTAATACCCACCCACTCGTCAGTACGTAGCAAACACATCTACGAAACTAAAATACTGGTATTTTTAAGTTAATCTTAAGGTAGAGATCAAGAGAAATTTTAATGGTGCAATTTTGAAGGAAAATTACATTTATGTAATTTACGTACAGAATGGCCACACAATCTTGGAACTTAGGTAATTCTGAAATGTTTTTATTCCATAATTATGTTAGACTGTATGACCAAAATATGCACCATTGGCCTTTATACATAGGTTAGTGTGCTTTGGAAGTTTCTATGAAATCGTCCAGTTAAATAATAATTTGCATTAATTATAGAGTGGAGATGATGATTTACTTGGACTAGTTCTTAGTGACACACTTTATTCTACACCAGTACTCTAACCTTTCATATATTGTGTAACAATCTGCAACATGCAGTAAACATAGCTGGACGTAAGCCAAATAAATAAATGATATGGTAAAGTCTTATAAACATTTTCATTTAGTCTATTATGGCACATATACAGATTTCAAAAATAGGATTTCAGATAACCAAATCTAAATTAGTTTTCCTTAGTCAAACCAACATAAGCTATAATCTTGTTAATCATAATTGTTCCAAGAATCTTATTTAGTACAAACTTTCAATATCCAGTCAGTAGTAAACTTACTCTCAAATTATTGTTAAAATTTTTAAAATAAAAAATATATTACTATTCATTATGTAGAGCAATTCCCAGGTACTCAATTTTAACTAAATCCCAAAGACCATTTTTGAAAAATTTCAAATTTTCTAAAATATGTCATAAGTAATCTATACTTAAATTAATTTACATTAAAAATATCAACGTACTGTTACTATTTATTATGTTAAATAATCCTCATATATAAATGTATAGTAAAATCAAGAGCTATTTATAAAAAAACTTTTAAAAATTCAAAAATCTGGCATAAGCCCTTAGATTAACTTTCTTAATTAAACTAAATGTAAAGAACGTAACATGTAAAAAATTATCCATACAGATATTTTAAATCAAATCATCAGAGCCATCTTTAAAATATTTCAAATGGGTAAAAAATCAGTCTACAGTAAACTACCCGAAACCAATATTTCTGCGAATCAAAAAAGTCTAGTGCTACTTGTTATATCAAATACACCCCAAATATATATTTTAAACAAAATCGCTAGAGCCATTTCCAATAAATTTAGAATTTTCAAAAATTAGTCATCAGTAAATTATTCTTAAATGAATGCCACCCTCTCCCCCTTCCTCACTCACACACACACACACACACACACACACACACACACACACACATACGTATATAATGCTATTCGACAGGTAAAACACTCTCCAAATAGCCATTTTAAATAAAATCGTTAGAACCATTTTTGATTTATTTCAAATTTTCGAGTCAAACCATTAGTAGCTTACAATCCCCTTAATATGAGGTATAATGTCAAAATAAAAAAAATGCCAGCAGTATGAGTATACTACAACCTATAAATGGGGACAGATAAAATTGCAAGAACCACTGTTTTGGATTTGAGGGCACATAAAACGTAAATATCCAGCATAGTAACAAAGTCAAAGATGTTCACGATCTTAATACTTTCTTTATGAAAAAGTAAAAACTAGAAAAAATGTATTAACTATCTAATAACATTTTTAATTTTAGAAACTACTTAGAGCCATTATGCAAGTGCACTATATTGGGATTATGGTTGTATCAATATGGTTAGTGATATGAATAATCTTGTTTTTGTGGGACAATTTTTTCGAAAATTTATTGAGGATATGCCTTTTTCTGTTATTTATTTAAAATCCCATCGAGATTGGTGAGCCAGAAGTAAACAGCGTGCGGGCCACATTGCTCTGGGCCATTGTAAGACACACCAGCCGCGCTAATAGTTTTATTCTCATCCACTAGGTTTGTTTAGTAGCGTTTCTTACCGTTGTCCATGACTTAACACCCCTTTAGGCAAACCGCATGTTTAAACTCGTGAGATAAATATGAGGACGGTAGAAATTAGAGTAAAGATATACCCATTTGTGGGGAGGAAAAGTGTGAAACTGTATCTAGAAAAAAAAAACACCTTCAGAACAATCTAGGGTGACTCAAACCCCAATCTCTCAATTACAAGTGACCCACACCTTACACCAAACGTTAATCAAATTGGGTGGAAAAAAATCATCTAAGGCATTAGAAGCACACATAAGTATATTTTATAGCACGTTTGGATCTTTTTTTTAAAATGTCAATACTTTCTCAACTTTTTATATGTAGAATAAAAAGTAAGAATATACTTTGTATATATTTTATGTACCGCGTTTTACTGTCCGCGTGGACTATCCGAGTCTAATTGCACTATTATTATTACTATTTTATTACTATTATCATTATTACTATTATTTTTATTATTATTATTATTACTACTACTGCGTCTTAGTCTTACTAACCGTTTGGGTTGTACGCACTTACGCTAATGTGTAATGGAAATGGAGAACCTACAGTTTAATTTGAGATCCGAACCACGGTGGAGGCCCGGCATTCCATACATTCACGAATTGTGATTAATATACATATTGTCAGATGTGAAGGAAGGATTTGGTAATAAGATAAATCTGTGCCAGGACCGTGGATTGAACCCCGGACCCCCAGCACAAAAGTCTGGCACCTTACCTCTAGACCCCCAGGTCACCCAATTACACTATTAGGGTAGGTAAGGTAGCAAGCATTAAGAGGAAAATTTCCCTTATTTGCTTGGAGGGAAGGTGAGAAACCATATAGCAAAAAAACTAGGTGCACCCAGCAGAGATTCAAATCTCGACCCCAAAGTAACCAACAAACCAGACTATATGAGTCTGATGTTGAGTCTACGCGGATCAAACAAAGTTATATATATATATATATATATATATATATATATATATATATATATATATATATATATATATATATATATATATACAGTATATAAACGTTTTATGGATATAGACCTATTTAAGAATATCATATGATCGGGTGGAAAACCTAATATCTAAGGTTCATGTATTATCCAGAACTTTGAAAAAGCCTACGCATTATAGCCCTTTAAATCAAGCCACTCATATCCGCAATGACTCGTAGGCGTCCCGACGCGACTGTGCCGCCAGACATCGCTCTGGCACTGTTACTCACCTGTTAGCTTACCTGAGCCCCCATATTCTGGTGTGCCTGACAAAGATTCTAAATTTCTCCTCTACGGGAACGATGCCTGCGATGAAAGGGCACATCACTGCCACGAAGAGGATGGCAATGTGGCTTGACGCCTGCACCGCGACGCCCAAACTCAGGATGAGTAGTACCGCGCATCCCAGCATGCTCAGCTTGCCCCTGTATTTGCTCATCTCAACTAGAACAGAAAATGGAGATTAAATGGTACATTTGGAGTTGGTACTGGCTAACAGGTTCAACTTGCCTGATACATGCTCAGCTTGTCTCTGTGTTCGTTCAGCTCCTCTGAAACTAAAGAGGCTCGTGAATGTGTACGCCATCTTTGATTATCTATTTACAAGCCTACACCCTTAGCACTCCTAAAAACTTCTTAGATCGCAGTCAGTAATACTTCACTCACTCCAATATTTGTTAAGAAAACAAAACTAATATTTGTTTTCTAATCCGACAAGAACTATGCATATACTCCGATTGGTAAAAAAAATATCTAAATAATAGCTCAGTTAATAGAGTACCTGTCTTCTAATCTATAGGCCCGAGATTATATATCTGGCAGGAAACTACCATGAATTGTTTAGCGTATGACCTGGGCTATTGTTGAATGCCAAATATAGCACTTGGAATTTGAAGGGGAAAAGACACATTACGCAAATTTTCAAGGGCAGTAACCTTTATATTGTAAACCCTACAAAGAGCCCAGAAATACACTTATTAAATTATTTTAAATATAACAGATACTTTTTTTCAACAAAAACCAAAAGTGCATTAGAAAGATCTCATGATTGTCTAGTTCTAACAGATTAACTCAATTTGAGTTAAAAATTGGTATTTTCTCCTTTTCCCTCTGTAGCCTTTACTTGTTATTAACTTAGTGAGGTGCAGTTTTTCATCTCGTCACGTAAAGGCCCAACTTGAGGTTTATTCCAAGGCCTTTTAAAAGTGATGTTAGTAAAGTTCGTTAGCACTTGAAATTACATCACCCGTTGGGAAAGAGAATAATTTTAACTGTTTAATTTATGGTTGGTAGGTCAAAGAAGGTGATTAAATAAATCACCTCTTATCAATTATAAAGTAGGTGTAAAACTCACTAAAGGAAAAAAAAAACAATGAAGCTTTTTGGAAACATTTTTTTCCCCTCCGATGTATGTCTTTACACCATTAGTGAAGTCAGCATCATTCGCATTTTATTATATTTTAAATTAAGTGAAAACTAAGAATCTTCCCACCCCTCAAACCCCACCCAACAACGGAATCGAACAAAGGACCTTTACCAGCGTTAGTTGGTCAATGATTTTAGGAAAGACGCCTTGGTTCTCTTTCTTATAGAACAAGGTACTTTGAAATTGAATTACGGCCTTCCGATTCCAAAACTTCAAATATACATTTTGAACAAAATTGCTATAGATTTTTTTTAGGTTCAAATTTTCGAAAATCACTCATCAATATGACCACCGGTACATAAAATGTTCTCTGAAGAACAAGTAAGTTATACAATGTTATTTATAATATAAAAAACTCCCAAAATATTATACATTTGGAGCAAAATTGTCATACCATTTATTTTCAAAAATTTTTAATTTTCAAAAATTAGTTATCAGTAAACTACCCAAAAGTCATGTTTTACCTAAAAAAAAATAAGTATACAATGTTGTTTACCATAATAAAAACCTCCACAGATATATAACTTGAGCAAAATAGTTACCTACCAATGGCTATTCCCAAAATATTTTTAAAAATTCCAAAATTCAAACTAGCTATCCCTCATTTTAGGGCTATAATTAAACCCACGATTTGGTCTTCAGTTATAAACATATAGAATCTATTTTTTTACATCCATTACCGTTTCCGTTATTCTTTCCGCTACCAGCTTGTTAGGCCTGTCGCAGCTTAATTTGCCTTATAATCAAACTTGAGACTAGGATAGGCACAACATCCAGTCCCCCGACGTTAATTCTTCACTTTGGAAGGCTAAACCCACATTTCAGCAATGATACATTTTCCCCTCATACCAGAAATCGAACTAGGGACCCTTAGATCAGTAGACAGACACGCTTAATGAAATCCATTAAACCATTTCAGTTGTAGTCCCAGCCACAGTCAAACAAGAGGACAGATAGAATTTTAAGAACCACATTTTGCGAGCCACTTTAGTGGCCGTATTGTCTTAGGCGTCACTATCATAATATTATAGACTGATCGTGGTTCAAATCTTGGCCAAGTGTACTGAGGATGGTTTTCCAAAATTAGGTTCCACTATCCCTCCATGCAAATTCGGGTACACTTCCTATAAATATAACCTTCATCATCTATAAAATCATTAGTGTAATTAGTACTTAAGCAGTTCTAAAGAAAAAAATTAGTTTAGGGATACATAAAACGTCAAGACTCATCATAATTTCGAAAGCAAACATATAATATTACAATACCCTCTTTATATAAGAAAATAAAAATAGCCCAAAGAGCCCCACGTGAAACTTCACTTTATAAATAAGGTGTATTGTTATTAATTTATTCAAATATCGTCCGTGAGTGACGCACGACCATGAGAACGGCATGCCTAATGAGTTCATTATATCAATGCGCGAAGCTATCGTCTCGACTTCCTATAGGTCTAACTTGAGCAATTACACAAGTCTTTCTATGCCAACAAAGCCTCTGCCTCTTTAACATAAAACACTTCCTGTCATTGTCTGTCAAGTTTATTCTTGTTCTGAGCTGTTCAATTCGAGGCGATTTACTCATTTACCAGTAATTTCTCCCCCAATGTATCTGATATCTTCTCCTTGAACAATACAACAAACATCAGTGAAAACCCAAATCATTGAAATCATGAGTTGACGTAGCTCTAGTTAGCCCTACACATTGCCAATAACTTGTTTTTATTATTAATTATTTTGTGTACAGTTTGTTCTCCCATATACTTGAACGTGATCATTTGTGATGGAAAAATAAAGCTATTTAGGGAAAATTTAATGGGGCGGACCAAATTGAGTTCACTTATTGATAAACATAAAGTAGCAAATTTCTGTTAATGCCATTCCTTTGTGCTCAAATTTTCATGTATATAAACATTTATTCTAAATATTTAGGCATTTTATTGATAATTTAATTTGAGGTCCTCCTACTATTAAGCCATCCAACCATCATCATCAACTGTTTCCATCCTGTGGCTGGGTCAATTTATTAAAATGCCTTCACCTTCTACTTTCCTTCCACCACTCTTTCTATTTTAATTGCTATCGTTTATTTTACTCTCACTCACAAACCTGCTGCTATCTGCTCATACAACCTCATTTTTTGTCTCTTTAGTGCTATTTTTCCTATATACTTCATTTCCGCTATTCTTCTTGAGATTCTTTGGTTTTCCATCTTCATGACATGACCATACAATCTCACTCTACATATTGTAAAATAAATGTATATAATATGTGTTGTACCATCTATGTTCTTCTTGTGTTTTTATTGTGTCCGAACATTAAAATGTGCTCCAAAACTAAGCAGTTAATGGAGTATTTAATGTGTTCTACTATCATGAAATGTATAAAAAATATTATAAAACCTTAAGGAAAAGCTAGAGGAACACATAACTTAAATACTTGTATTTAGATTCAATGTGAAGAGAAAATTTTTAATTCTAGAATAAAAAAAATAAATATTAAAAACTTGTTTAGGAAAAAATTAGCGTATTAATAATATTTTAGAGCAATTATCTGTTTACTAGTATCTTAGACAAACATAGATATAGAACAAACCTAATAACAACACTCCATATCGTTAATAATTTACCATCTAATATGAACGAAATCAAAATTGAAGAAATAAAATCATCCAAAATGGGATGGTCAAACATTTATGCTTATCAAGTTTTATATTATTTGAATAGAAATTCAGGAGTTGTAGATAAAATGAAGATTCTGATTTTAAGAAAAAACGGATTCAACCCATATCTAGAATAAATATATGTGTTTATGAATATAAATTATGTGTTTGTGTTTGTTTGCAGGCCAAAATTTTAGCTTTTTACCAAGAATAAATTGATTATAAATATGTTATATGAATGCCTTGATGACATTTTAAAACAAAATAGCAGTTGGAGCGTGATGTAGTAGCCACCTCTTTATTGAAAATTTCCCAGTTCTTAGAAAGGGATCGTATGATATAAGACACTTGCCAGATTTAAAACTTTCAGTTCTTATAAACAGATCCCATGAATTAAGACATTTGCTAAATTGCAAACTCCCAGTTCTTATAAACGGATCCTATGAATTAAGTAAGACATTTGCTAGATTGCAAACTTCCATTTCTTATAGACGAATTCCATGAAGTAAGACATTTCCTAGATTGCAAGCTTCCAGTTCTTATAAACGGATTCTACGATACAAACATTTAATGGAAAAGTATTCGTTGACAAATAAATAGTACTCAAAAAGATGCCAAACTTCACACTTATATGTACAGTCAACTCTCGATTCTACGACCTTTCACGGTTCCCTGGAAAAAGGTCGTTATTTCTAAGGGGTCGTTATTGGAATTTTAACAGATTTTGTTCCACCCCTGACCTTCATACGAAAAAATTGCATTTTTTAGACAACAAATAGCGCGGGTCATCAAAAATCGTTCACAAAATCCAACCAAAAACGTAACCAAATCAAAATAACAATGTTAAACAATAGCATTGGTCATCAAAAATTGTTCACAAAATCAAACCAAAATAGTAACCAAATCTAGAATCGAATAATAATGGCAAAAGCAAACCTGGCACGTGATGTAGCGGCAGTCGCGCGTGGGGAAACATAGTCTTGCTTGTGGGAGGGGGTGGACAGAGTCAAGTGATATTGGCTGACATTGATGAGGTGGTGTCTATTTGTATACCTGACCCACCCCAGTTACTAGTAATACAGCGCTCACAAAGATAATTGCAACGCAATGCAACAAACACATTTTAACAGCCGATTTCCTTAAACTTTTCAACCTTTTTTTCCCACATTTTTCACGGTTCCCCAAAAAAGGGTCGTTACTTTGAGAGGGACGCTATTCCCGGGTCGTAGAATCGAGAGTTGACTGTATTATACATTGTAAACAGTATAAAAGTCAAAACAAATGTTGTGAACATATTTATGCATTCATTTATCGCTAGGCACATTACATGAGATGTTTTTAATTTACAAGTTTCCTAGTAAAAGCATAGATTATTATAAGACCTTTAGTTGTCTTTTGTGTCCTTTGGCTGGATCTGAAACAGTTGTTTGTTACGCCATTTTGATTGAACCAAGACCGTTAGTTGCATTTTGTGTCCTTGGGGTTGATCCAAAACTGTTGTCTGTTACGACATTTGATTTGCCCATAACCTTTAATTGCATTTTGCTTATTTATATTGATCTAAAATTTGTGTTATTTACGTCACTTTAATTAATCCAATATCATATCTTTAGTTTTTTTGATCCTTTGATTTAATATAAAACAATTTTTTAGCACAACATATTACTACCCGTACGTGCTATACGCATTTGTACTAACTACACCAATGTGTTAGGGATGAGGAAGGTAGAATTTATAAGAAGTGTAATTGCATTTGTGTGGTAAGTGGAAAGTCATTTAGTAAAAAAACTCTAAGTGCATTCACCCTGAATTTGAACCCCAACCTCCTCATTATCGGAAGTCAAGTATATTGCAAGATTGACACTTTAAGAGTCTTAAATCATTCAGCCATCGAGACGGGTAAGAAAAAATATTGACTTTTAAATCAGTTAGATAAAAATGATTATTTTAAACATTGGTACACTGACATAAGAGGGGGTTCCTTTCTTACAGCTTTTAAGAGCCCTTCAAAACACTTTGAATCTACATCCCGGATCTTTCAACGACCATTTATTCAAGTTCAAGAGATATCTAAAGCCTTAAAACAATTAACAGGTTTGGTGCTAAAAGTGTAAACTAATAAGTTCAGCTGCACTTAGTTGACTAGTTTTCATTTGGGCTGCAAAACATATAAACTATTAGTTCAAACAATAGTTACAGATTTTGAAATATATAAAATGGCTGTTCAAATTTGTCCAAACGGTATTAATCTTTTTGTGGTCTAAACGACATTTGAAGCATATAATTTATAAAATAGCGCGGTAGTGCAGTAAGAAATTTTGTTTGTAAAACCATAACTTTAAAAACGTGTCTAGGATAAGCCAAAATTTGAAAGACAGAAGAAAAAAAAAGACGTTGAGCAAATTTGACAAATATAAAAGCCTTCAATCGTTCATAGCCGATCTGATATATCAATGTTGACAAACGCTTAAAATAAAGTTTTAAACAACGCGTAAAAAAATTGTTCCAGACAATATACTTTGATTAAAACAAGTTATAAGCTAAGTTTTTAATACAATATGTTTAAAACAAGTTCCTTAAAGATATTTTTATAAGTTTTTCCTCCTTTTTTGGTTGTTTTATTTTATCATAATTGCTAAAAATATTTTAAAAATATGAAAGTAAAGTTTACCTTCCATTCAAGTCCTTTTTTTTTATTACACCATTGAGTCTTTACTCATTACAACAGCAAATGCCATTTCCAGTTTTTCACTTCATTAAATGTTTTGGTTGTTGGTTTA
>JBCFYV010002342.1:0-40169 GCA_039000515.1 Timema cristinae
TGAGCCTGTTTCGTTATAGGAAAGTTTCCTCGTCACAGTTGCAGGTCTATATCTGATACATTAGCATGCGAAAGACCCCAAGTTTCGTGACATGAACCATCAACATGTACTAACTCTACAACAAAATGTCCTGGATTCAGATCCTGGCACACACACACACACACACACACACACACACACACACACACACACACACACACACACACACACACTGTCGTTTTGAAATTGAGTTTATTATTAAAATTACAGCATTCAAGTAGTCGAATAAATCAACATAACCTCCCCTAACCTCTCCCCTAATAAAGTGGAACATGGGTTATTTGTATCTTTTTATAAGAATAATCCTAACAGTGAATTAATTATTCTTTAAATTCAAACAAGTGACACCTGGACATGAGAATAGGGCCAATGGGGTGACCTAAGGGGTGTCGGGACTTCTGTGCTGAGGGTCCGGGATTCAATCCTCGGTCTCGGTTCAGATTTATCTTATTGCCAAACTCTTCCTTCATCTTTGACAAGACGTGTATTAATCACAACTTGTGAATGTGGGGAATGCCAGTTCTCCACCATGGTTCGGATCCCACGTTAAACTGTAGGTCCTCCATTTCATCTCACAATCACCCTACCATTACACATTAGCGTAAGTGCGTATAACCCGAACGGGTAGTAAGACGCAGTGCTAACAATAATAATAATAATAATAATAATAATAGGGCTAGTGACAATTTGGCTTACTACGCCAATGTTCTTACCACTGAGCTATATATCTATTTTGTCTCGTGCCCTGGTTAATTCTTCACTCATAAAGGCAGAGTAGCTTGGCTATTTAATCCATTATGATACTACTACTACTGCTACTACTGCTACTACTACTACTACTACTACTACTACTACTACTACTGCTACTACTGCTACTACTACTACTACTAACTATTGTAATATTGTACTATTGTACTATAGCAAGCATAAAGCCCTGCTGGGTCAAAGACAGCTGCATTATCTGATAGCTCGTGATCTTAATTATTATTTTATTTGTACTCACTGTCTTACTACCCGTTCGGGCTATACGCTTATGCATTAATTAAGCTAATAGTTTTAGGGACTACGCTTTGGTGACCACGTGGTCTAATGCGCTACTCTCGTGTTGGACTAGACTGCTGAAGGCTGGGAGATTGTGGTTCGATGCCGGTTGGGTGCGCTGAGGGTGGCTTTTTTCCTAAATAGTTTTCCACTCTTCCTCCACGCAAATGCCATTGTGTTTATTTAAAGTCTCTACTCCCTTCATAGTTACCTAATTCGTGTCATTAAATGCCTGGACGGGTAATATGATGGAGATCTGGCAGCTAGAAAAGCCACTAGATATATTTTAAGGTATTCATACGTCAAGCCATGTGATAGATAGATAGTATCAATGCTTATAAAATCAATAATTCGTTAGTAAAAAATGTTATCAATGTTAACCGCAAAAATATACGTTTGTATTTTTATAGAAAAAAGGCTTATTGTTACTGAAATCCTATAACACTCGGTCCTAAACAATTATGATCGAGCATGTACAAACAATTCTGGATATAAACCCCGACCTCCCCATCACTGAAAACCAGACTATACGAGACTGATGACTTTGTCAGCATGCCCGCGTTGACGCTTTAAAATAAATGAAAAAGTTTCATAAGTTTTAATGTTAAAAGTGTGATATGCTATTCTAAAATAAACTTGTATTTTTATTTTATTTGAGGTAGGTATTTAAAGTCCATTTTATGAACCGACTGTTTATATCAGCTCACGACTTACAAGCTAACAGATAATTCATCACCACAACATTTCACCAATGATATTTTTTTGGCCATATAAGGAATCGAACCTGAGACTCCTAGCTCAGTAGATAGACACGATACCGACAGAGCTAAGGTGTCGAACTTTATTTATAATTTATGAAAATAAGACTGTGTTAAATTTTAAATAAAATTATAGAATATATTAGAAAGTAACATACTTTGTGACAATTAAGGTTGTTAGAAAAAAAGTTAAAATACTTAAGATGTTAAAATACATTATTATAAAAGAATGGCAAAGGAAATGTTTAGAAAATCATAAGATAAAGAAAGCTTTAAGAAATACCAGAACAATTAAAGATTAGAAATCCAGGGTAAAAATTAAAAAAAAACTGATCGAGGACCCATTAGTATAAATAATTACAGTAATCCATGAAAAAATAATATTTAAAGCCTAATAAAAGTTAAAACACTGGAAAATTAACAGTATAATTATACAATAAGAAGGAATATATATTACACCATTACAAAATAGTGAAAGAGACACACACACATATATATATATATATATATATATATATATATATATATATATATATATATATATATATATATATAGTGGAGGAATGGAATTTCTAAAAACCCTGTAAAAAATTAATTTAATCTACACATTAAAAATAAGTATTTTAACTTTTTTCTAACAACCTTAATTGTCACAAACTACGTTTCTTTCTAATATATTTACATTTCTCCTTACTAAAATTAATATGAATATAGCAAGAATTATAGAAGAAAATCCATTCCTTTTACCAAGCAAACAAAATAAGCGACAATCGTTAAGTTGAAGTAATTTGACGGTAAATGCATGCTTTACCTGGCGTTTATCCTTTCAAAATCTTGATGGGCTATTTACTTTCAAAAAGGAATATTATCATCTCTTCTTTTTTTTACTTGTGATCGAGTTATTTGCAAGTTAAAACAAATTGAGATAACAAAATAATATTTATAGATAAACACTACATAAAGATAATTTGATGGGTTCTTGAAAAGGTTTATAACCTTTTATATTGTTGTCACTATTTTAGGTTTGCGAAGATTTTATTTTTTATTCTGTAAATTAATGGTAGACCTTTCTTTGGAAGACATTACTTTGTTGTATGTTTATTTTTATTAAAACTTTGATCATTTCGTACAATTTGAATAAGCCTGATGCATTCAATCGGTTATAAATATTAATAATTATATAATATAAAAAGGAAGCCATACTAAGATGGTATTGTAATGTAATGAGAATGTAAAAGGAGAGAAGGCCAAAGAAAATGATGGAGATTAAGTAAGTAGGGAGACCACGAAAGAGATGGGAGGAGCAGATAACAGAAAGTGTCCAAAGAAGAGGAGAAGAATGGAAGCAATTAAAGGAGGAATAATGTCGAAAGGGTAGAGGGAGATGAAGGCATTTTACTAAACTGACCCTGCCACAAGCTGGAAACAGTCGATGATGATGATGATGATGATAATTTAAAAATATATATAACTATTAAATTTTATTTTTAGTCTAGTCTAGTCTAGTCTAGTTTAGTCTTCGAAATTTTACTTTGGTCAATAGAATACCGCCACAATGTGGGTGTGTTGTTCAATCTTTACAGTTATCTGCGTTATTATTGGGTGTTCTGTCTTACGACAGGTCAATTTCTTTTGTCAGTGAACCTAGACCGCCAATCCGCCCTGTCCTCTGCCCCCTCCTTCAACTCCCAGAGTTTTCTTATTTCCTTAAAGTGACCCAATATTTGAATCCTCCTCCTTCCTAATATCCTCTTTCCCTCAACCTTTCCTTCTATGACGTCGTGCAGAAGACAGTTCCTCCTAAGGATGTGTTCAATCCAGTGTTAAGCCAGGCGCTAGCTTACATTGCGTATGCATTTCAAGTCTGACAAAATTTGATTTCTGATCCATGAATGTTCTGCTGGCTCAGTTGAGTATTAAAAGTGATGTTATTTCCGGGGGTGGTCGACAACCCATGGGGGAGGGGGTGAATAGCGCGCTTAGGGTGGAATTTTGTTTTCACAATAACTTTCGACTTGTTCACCGTACCGTATCAAGATTTAAAAAAAATACTTGTGTTCCTATTAGGTAGGGCTATAATTATGGAATTCGTTTTGCAGTTTAATAAGTAAATATAAAGAAAAAATGGGCAAGTAAAATGTAAAATAACTACAATTATGTCCGTGGATGCATCTTGTATAGATCTTAGGTCTCAGCTTCTTGAGAAAGTCTTAAATGCTTTTAAACGAGGACATTTTTAAGTAAAACGGAAGAATTGAAAATTTAATTGTGTTGCTAGTGATCATATCCTGTAGCAAATACTTATCTTTTCTTCTAAAGTTATTGGTGGCTGGACAGGAGTATCTAGTAATAATCAATCGACAAAAAAAAATTGTGTCTACTTTATCAGAGTAGATCGTAATTGCATGAGATTGTCAGAGTACTGTGATTTGACCTTAGATCCCATTGGTGACACTACCTCTCTGGCCCTCTCGTTCCAGCCCTCGGGCGTGACGTGTTGTTATTGTAAACATCGTGAACATATAGTCCGTATTTGTGTATGAAGGGTGATATCTGAGTATAGACCATTTTCTGTATGAAGGGATAGTACGTGTTCCCTGAATGGATTCTCGAGAATTGATAATTGGTTATCGATGATTGAGAGTGAATAAAACACGGATATTAGTGTCCCCTTGGTGATGGATTATCGATGATCGAGAGGGAATTTGTAAACATCCTAACAAGTGAACATATATCGCTATCCTTGTTTCCCGATAACAAGTGACGACCAAGGGAACCCCCTCGCTCCCCGTCGTTGGACATATAGTCCGTGGAAGGTTATGGACAAGCGAGATTTGAACTCAGACCTCCTGTTCCGTGACGCCTTAGACCACGCGACCATCAGCCAAATTGAACAACGCAGAGAGTGAGGCACGAACCCTATAATTTGCGAGGGGGGCACGTCCTTCCGAGTGCAATGGTTTTGCAGATGTTCCCGCATTTGCGAAGTGGGGTTCGAACATCGCTTGGGTGAACCGGGGT
This sequence comes from Timema cristinae, assembly GCA_039000515.1. NCBI lineage: Eukaryota > Metazoa > Arthropoda > Insecta > Phasmatodea > Timematidae > Timema > Timema cristinae. The sequence continues at coordinate 4,860 of JBCFYV010002342.1, forward strand.
GTTTTTTTCTAGGCCTTCTGGTGGTAGCGTCTAATAAAACACAGATATTATAAAATATATATTTATTCGACGTAACTAAAAAAAAAATCCGTTCATATCTAAAACGGTCTATATATTTAAAAAGTTCCTTCATATCAAAACCGGTCTATAGCCCCTCAGAGAGCATTGCAAAAGCCTTTCCAGACAAGGAGAAACTCAAAACCTTGACTCTAGCTGTCACAAACAACCGGGTAGGGAGGGGATATATAAGGGGGACATCATTTGATCGTCTATTTAAAACCGGGATCAAGATGGACAAGTTAAAGCAGCTGGTAAATATTGTTGACGCCGTGCCGACCGTAAAATTGAGCGATCTAATTGTCGATCAAAAGTACTCGGTGGATAAATTAAAAGTGGTCGATACAAAGTTCGGGAGACGCGTAATAGCCTATCTGAATGGTGAGGTTTGTGTATTTCTACCCTGTCGTTTCGGTACTCTAACAGATGAAGACGTGTGCGAGCTGAATAACGAGACTCTGGTATTCACCTGTGCCGGAGTAAAACCAGGTGCACCCACCGTTGTGAACTTTGAACGCGTTTAAGAGTCAAGCAATACACGGCCAAAACCATCCAATACGCTCACCATGCTTAGAATCGGCTATATTAATATAATGTTTGTGGGTCATACAATTGCGGGTCGTGCCTATATGACGGCAGAAAATATTCACAGTGTGGCTGTGAGCGATAGACATGTAAATTACAAAGAAGTAAATTACGACAGAGGTGTACCACATGATCGAGGCTACATAGAGTTTTGCGACTCTACCTGTCACACGATAAGAGCGACCGAAGTACGACCTTACGAAAGAATCGAAGAGTCTTACCTGTGCGATACTACATGCGCTGTATACAATTTCCGCAATGGGGACATTGTGGCCGTTTTGCCCAGGCTGCTACAACCCTTCCGCGCTCCATACCACCCGCCACCACCCTTCACGACGCCTCAACCAGCGAACTCACCCCCGGCATACCCACCACAGCAAGAGTCGTCTGTCTACAGGACGCCGGAGTCAAGAGTCGTCTCTCTACCAGACAGCAGAGTCAGCAGAATATTCACAGACAGAGTCAGCCGCGTGCCCACCACCAACGGAGGAGGAGGAGGCAAAGTCCAAAGAACCCGTAAATCTCGAGGATTTAACAATCCACAAAACTTATTCAAACGTTTCAATTATAGGTGAAACGCCCAATGACTACATACTCGGTCTGGGCAGTTTCGGTAACGTCTTCCTTCCAAAGTCTGTCTATTATTTGAATTTTAAGCGATTTAAATCTAAACCACGCTGTATGATTTATCTTGGAGGACAAAGTGTTATGTTTAAAAGTGAATTTAAAAACTAGACGCGTTCGTTGTTGTTGTTGCATTATATGAATGTTTTAAATTAATTGGTGATTGTCAATAAAATAAAATAAAAACTAGTAAGAAAATGTTATTATTTTGCCTCCTGTTCGGACACCTCCCTACGTTAGAGAGAATCAGAACTGCGCTACCATTATTTAGCGCACACCGGAGGAACTCTTTAACATTATCAATAATACAGTTTCTTTATTTATTTAATGGGAGCTCCTCAAGCAGGTACACTAATGAATAAATAAATATTTCATGGTGTGAACAAAATTTCTAAATTTTCTATTTGTGTAAATATATCTTCATGGTTGTAAATAAATATCCATGTATACTTTTATTTGTGTGAATAAATAGAAAGCATTTATTTTCTCTTGTATATGACATTTTATAATAACAAATTATTAAATGTTAGGAAATCTAGTTTTCAACATACAATTCGATAGTAGAACAATAATTATTTATTTATTGACTGTTACAATGATCTAGGTTTAAAGCCTGTCTGTGACAATACCAAATCAACTTGAGAGGTTAAATATTTCTTTTTGTGTTATTAGACATTTAATAACTTTAATTAAAATGATTAAACTAAACTAGATGTTTGGGTAAATTTAGTGTGGTTTTTCATGCTTAAGAAGAAAGGGTTGTATTAATTACAGTTCCTTTCTTACTAAACCTAAAAATAAATAAATACAATTATATCTATATATTTTTATAATTCTTCACTCTCAGATTTTTTGCCTACTTTCTGGGTAGCTCCAATGCAATCACCACCAATTTAAAATCTACAGTTAATCGGAAATGGATAATTATATAACTACTAAACAATAAAAATAACAAATAGCTAGATTCTAAAATATGTAACAGTGTCTTTATGAATCCGATGATTTCAGTCTTGAAAGACTAGGAGGTCTAAACTTTAAATAGTCTGAAGGTTGAAATCCTTCCAATCAAAAAAAACCTCTAACCAACTCCAATCTCAATAACCAAAATAAATACAACAAAAGTTGAATCTATAAACTAACTTGTGAATGTAATGCTACATACATACGAAATATTGGAGGGGCACTTTCTATGCGTTATGCTGAGCACTTAAATGACTTTAAATAGAATAGAATAAAATATAAATTGTCTGAATACCTGAAAACCTCAGCTCATCAACCAACACCCATTAACAAATGCATGACACTTTTTCAACCTTCCACCAAAGGTCCAAAAATGAGTATCGCTGAAAACCTCCATATTTATAATGCTACTCTTCATCACAATATTATTTTTAACGAACAAACAAGTTTCAAGAACCAATCCCTTATCAATATAATCAAGAACCTCCCACAATATGCGAAAATCAAAAAGTCCCATCCTAAAAACCCGGCCCTCCTACCATCGTAGTTTAGACCTGTTTGGGTCAGTTCAAAGAAGATAAGAGCCTACATTTATTCTCCTTTTGTACTATATTTTCATTCTAAACAAAAACAATTTATTTTATTTTAATTTTTCTTCTATATATATTCAACAGCAAACAAACAAACGACTGACACACTAGCGACATCTCACATATTAACTCTTATCTTTCCCAAAAATGTCTACGTTGGTCACTTGGTCTTTTCTAGAACACCAATCCCAAAGGTTATAAAATTAACAATTAACTGCACATAAATCTATTGCACTGTGTTAACACCAGGAATAATATCTTAGTCCCAATCTGAAGGAAAGCTTGCTAGTTTGGGTGTTTTTTCATAATATTCAACTTTTTATATTTATAATTTTCGTCCTCTTATTTTATTTTTACAAATCGATTACCTTTTTTAACACCAGTTTTTTGCTAATGTCTCTGTGTATCCTCAAATTGCTAGTTTGATTTCATCAGAATCTGTTTAGTTTGTTACTTTATCATAACTTAATATTTACTATTATTGTATTGGTTTGTCTCAGACCTGATGATGGCGTAATCGCCAAAACATCTCGTCCCCCAGCCAAGAGTAGCAACCAATTATACAAGGAGATGAATCAAAACCACACAGATAAGGAAATACACATTATTCAAACATTTCAAACGTCAAATTTTCCTTTTTGTATACGCTTCTTTCAAAAAAATCAATTACTTATTTATATGATTTTATACTTATAATATATCATAATTGAGTAATATATAGCATGGATGACACATCTATTGATTTCCATTAAATCTAAAATTAATCTTGTCTCGATAGTTAACACAAGCAAGTTTTTAGAAACCATTTGACTCGAATAACAAGTCTTTAACATTAAATCCTTTACAATCTTTTAATAATTTTGTGAAATAAGTTTTGTATTATGTCTTTAATTTTAATATGTTTCATATAGATTTTATATTGTTAATTTGTTTACATGTGTAAGGTACATGAATAACAACCTAGACAAATATTTTAACCTTTTTATTAATTATCTTTCCATTGTCACTGTTTAAATATCTTAAACATTACAGAATATGTATTTCTTCTCAACATATGTTCAAACTGTGTACTAGTATATTTAATTATTCAACTAATAAATTCACTATTGTTGGCATACGAATAAACCTATTATTTTTGATAGTCATAACCTTCATTAAATCTATAATCTTTTCTCAAGTACTCAAAATCTTATAGAGTTTTTAAGTTATTATACTAATAACTCTAATATAGTCAATTTGTCAATTTCCACTTTTCATTTTATTATCATATATACCTATAATCTGCTACTAATTAAATATTGTTTTTGTACAGATTTATATTTTTTCTTTGTTTTATGCTAATTAATTTCAGAACTTTACTATTTAACAATCTCAATGATAATTTTTTAGAAATGTTATTGTACCTGTTTTATTTGACTTAATTTCTTGATGTATTAGTTTTTCATCGAAATTATTAAATTATCTTCATGTTATGTTTCATATTTATATTGTTTAATTGACCAAAGAAGTTGTACCAATAAATCTGATTAGCTGTTCCATCCAAGTACGTTCCTTATATTATAAATTCATATTTCTCCTTATTACAACTAATATGAATATAACTAGAAATATAATAAAATATTATCAATGTTTATTTCAAAAGTAATGTTTAAATTTTACTATGTTCCTTTATTTTTAATACTACTATACATAAGTAAGGACAATGCTAAAATTTGATACATCATTTTCTTTTCTATTTATTCAACAAAATATTGTTAAAAATATATCATACAAACCCACTTCAACAACCAACAGCCATTATACATTTTAACAAAACTATTACCAAAGCTCTAACACTTCTTTTACCTTCTAATCTAGGCATATATCTACTAATGTATGAGGATACATTCACACAGTCCAATTTTAATAGACATAGTATTTAAACACATTTTTATGCAGTCAATATTGATAACACCCGCATCGGTGGCTGCATAATCTAAGGCATTGGTGGCCAACCTCTTTTTCTTGCATACCACTTTGTGCACACAAAATCTAGGGCGTGCCACTCCACCACAAAATCTTCAAACGAACCTTACCTTAGTACCACCACCATCTTTAGAAAAATACAGACAAACATTATTAGGCCCATTTAAAATTTGATAGTATAATATAGTATAACAAACATTAGCTATAGCCTAATGTGCCTACCTCAATATTTTGCGAAGATTACTACATATACAAATGTATCTTAACAATGAATATATAAACATACACTGAGTTTCTTATACAACTTAAAAGGAAATTATTACAATGAGCCATCATTCGTCACCCAGACAATTTGAAGCAAAGGGGTTTTCCCAACCTGGTACACAGCAATGGAAATACTTGTTAATGAGATTAATTATAAACGAACCGCTAAGAATAATAACGGCCTACATCTTTCAAAATTGGAGAATACTTGCATAATATAATTACATATAACCAGATATTATCACATCCTTTCTTACAAGAACATACACAGTTTATTCTTGTCATAGTAGACGAACACTTGCCTTAATTTTTGATATCCGACTCAGACGGACTAAGAGAACATAATGTGAAGGACAACCACAATACCTCCTCGTCCCAGCAGTCATCCTGGTGAGCAGGATTTGGAAGTGTTTGATGACATTGATGTTTAAGGCTGGAGAGCTTTGCTCAGGACCCCTCACAAATGCCGCATTTAAGTGACAAAATGGCGCCTGGAGTTGAAGCTAAAGAAGAAACACACTCAAGCGCTAGCGCTCTCGACTCACCGCTAGCTCCGATTATGTCAGCAGAGTGCTACGCCGACAATTGGTATGACGCGTTGGTCAAAGAAAATTATGTCTTTGATTTTAACCGCGAGCTGTAACTGTATTGCTGACGTGCAAATGCGGGTACACATCACGCCGTAAGGATGTAGGGCAATAACGCTAATTACTTCACCGGGGCAGCTGCGGGTACACATTTCGTGCTGTAAGGGTTTCAAATCCCCTGGCACAGGCCCCTGCCCTGGTGGAATATATTTTGTGTAAGGTACATGACGCTAATATTTTGATGGTTCTCGACTCACCGCTAGCTCCGATTATGTCAGCAGAGTGCTACGCCGACAACTGGTATGACGCGTTGGTCAAAGAAAATTATGTCTTTGATTTTAACCGCGAGCTCTAACTGTATTACTGACGTGTAAATGCGGGTACACATCACGCCGTAAGGATGTAGGGCAATAACGCTAATTACTTCACCAGGGCAGCTGCGGGTACACATTTCGTGCTGTAAGGGTTTCAAATCCCCTGGCACATCGTCTAAATGTGGGGATGGCGCGCGCGCCTTCCCTACATTTAGTGCGCCAGAAGATTTGAAACCCTTACAGCACGAAATGTGTACCCGCAGCTGCCCTGGTGAAGTAATTAGCGTTATTGCCCTACATCCTTACGGCGTGATGTGTACCCGCATTTGCACGTCAGCAATACAGTTACAGCTCGCGGTTAAAATCAAAGACATAATTTTCTTTGACCAACGCGTCATACCAATTGTCGGCGTAGCACTCTGCTGACATAATCGGAGCTAGCGGTGAGTCGAGAGCGCTAGCGCTTGAGTGTGTTTCTTCTTTAGCTTCAACTCCAGGCGCCATTTTGTCACTTAAATGCGGCATTTGTGAGGGGTCCTGAGCAAAGCTCTCCAGCCTTAAACATCAATGTCATCAAACACTTCCAAATCCTGCTCACCAGGATGACTGCTGGGACGAGGAGGTATTGTGGTTGTCCTTCACATTATGTTCTCTTAGTCCGTCTGAGTCGGATATCAAAAATTAAGGCAAGTGTTCGTCTACTATGACAAGAATAAACTGTGTATGTTCTTGTAAGAAAGGATGTGATAATATCTGGTTATATGTAATTATATTATGCAAGTATTCTCCAATTTTGAAAGATGTAGGCCGTTATTATTCTTAGCGGTTCGTTTATAATTAATCTCATTAACAAGTATTTCCATTGCTGTGTACCAGGTTGGGAAAACCCTTAGCTTCAAATTGTCTGGGTGACGAATGATGGCTCATTGTAATAATTTCCTTTTAAGTTGTATAAGAAACTCAGTGTATGTTTATATATTCATTGTTAAGATACATTTGTATATGTAGTAATCTTCGCAAAATATTGAGGTAGGCACATTAGGCTATAGCTAATGTTTGTTATACTATATTATACTATCAAATTTTAAATGGGCCTAATAATGTTTGTCTGTATTTTTCTAAAGATGGTGGTGGTACTAAGGTAAGGTTCGTTTGAAGATTTTGTGGTGGAGTGGCACGCCCTAGATTTTGTGTGCACAAAGTGGTATGCAAGAAAAAGAGGTTGGCCACCAATGCCTTAGATTATGCAGCCACCGATGCGGGTGTTATCAATATTGACTGCATAAAAATGTGTTTAAATACTATGTCTATTAAAATTGGACTGTGTGAATGTATCCTCATACATTAGTAGATATATGCCTAGATTAGAAGGTAAAAGAAGTGTTAGAGCTTTGGTAATAGTTTTGTTAAAATGTATAATGGCTGTTGGTTGTTGAAGTGGGTTTGTATGATATATTTTTAACAATATTTTGTTGAATAAATAGAAAAGAAAATGATGTATCAAATTTTAGCATTGTCCTTACTTATGTATAGTAGTATTAAAATATAAAGGAACATAGTAAAATTTAAACATTACTTTTGAAATAAACATTGATAATATTTTATTATATTTCTAGTTATATTCATATTAGTTGTAATAAGGAGAAATATGAATTTATAATATAAGGAACGTACTTGGATGGAACAGCTAATCAGATTTATTGGTACAACTTCTTTGGTCAATTAAACAATATAAATATGAAACATAACATGAAGATAATTTAATAATTTCGATGAAAAACTAATACATCAAGAAATTAAGTCAAATAAAACAGGTACAATAACATTTCTAAAAAATTATCATTGAGATTGTTAAATAGTAAAGTTCTGAAATTAATTAGCATAAAACAAAGAAAAAATATAAATCTGTACAAAAACAATATTTAATTAGTAGCAGATTATAGGTATATATGATAATAAAATGAAAAGTGGAAATTGACAAATTGACTATATTAGAGTTATTAGTATAATAACTTAAAAACTCTATAAGATTTTGAGTACTTGAGAAAAGATTATAGATTTAATGAAGGTTATGACTTATCAAAAATAATAGGTTTATTCGTATGCCAACAATAGTGAATTTATTAGTTGAATAATTAAATATACTAGTACACAGTTTGAACATATGTTGAGAAGAAATACATATTCTGTAATGTTTAAGATATTTAAACAGTGACAATGGAAAGATAATTAATAAAAAGGTTAAAATATTTGTCTAGGTTGTTATTCATGTACCTTACACATGTAAACAAATTAACAATATAAAATCTATATGAAACATATTAAAATTAAAGACATAATACAAAACTTATTTCACAAAATTATTAAAAGATTGTAAAGGATTTAATGTTAAAGACTTGTTATTCGAGTCAAATGGTTTCTAAAAACTTGCTTGTGTTAACTATCGAGACAAGATTAATTTTAGATTTAATGGAAATCAATAGATGTGTCATCCATGCTATATATTACTCAATTATGATATATTATAAGTATAAAATCATATAAATAAGTAATTGATTTTTTGAAAGAAGCGTATACAAAAAGGAAAATTTGACGTTTGAAATGTTTGAATAATGTGTATTTCCTTATCTGTGTGGTTTTGATTCATCTCCTTGTATAATTGGTTGCTACTCTTGGCTGGGGACGAGATGTTTTGGCGATTACGCCATCATCAGGTCTGAGACAAACCAATACAATAATAGTAAATATTAAGTTATGATAAAGTAACAAACTAAACAGATTCTGATGAAATCAAACTAGCAATTTGAGGATACACAGAGACATTAGCAAAAAACTGGTGTTAAAAAAGGTAATCGATTTGTAAAAATAAAATAAGAGGACGAAAATTATAAATATAAAAAGTTGAATATTATGAAAAAACACCCAAACTAGCAAGCTTTCCTTCAGATTGGGACTAAGATATTATTCCTGGTGTTAACACAGTGCAATAGATTTATGTGCAGTTAATTGTTAATTTTATAACCTTTGGGATTGGTGTTCTAGAAAAGACCAAGTGACCAACGTAGACATTTTTGGGAAAGATAAGAGTTAATATGTGAGATGTCGCTAGTGTGTCAGTCGTTTGTTTGTTTGCTGTTGAATATATATAGAAGAAAAATTAAAATAAAATAAATTGTTTTTGTTTAGAATGAAAATATAGTACAAAAGGAGAATAAATGTAGGCTCTTATCTTCTTTGAACTGACCCAAACAGGTCTAAACTACGATGGTAGGAGGGCCGGGTTTTTAGGATGGGACTTTTTGATTTTCGCATATTGTGGGAGGTTCTTGATTATATTGATAAGGGATTGGTTCTTGAAACTTGTTTGTTCGTTAAAAATAATATTGTGATGAAGAGTAGCATTATAAATATGGAGGTTTTCAGCGATACTCATTTTTGGACCTTTGGTGGAAGGTTGAAAAAGTGTCATGCATTTGTTAATGGGTGTTGGTTGATGAGCTGAGGTTTTCAGGTATTCAGACAATTTATATTTTATTCTATTCTATTTAAAGTCATTTAAGTGCTCAGCATAACGCATAGAAAGTGCCCCTCCAATATTTCGTATGTATGTAGCATTACATTCACAAGTTAGTTTATAGATTCAACTTTTGTTGTATTTATTTTGGTTATTGAGATTGGAGTTGGTTAGAGGTTTTTTTTGATTGGAAGGATTTCAACCTTCAGACTATTTAAAGTTTAGACCTCCTAGTCTTTCAAGACTGAAATCATCGGATTCATAAAGACACTGTTACATATTTTAGAATCTAGCTATTTGTTATTTTTATTGTTTAGTAGTTATATAATTATCCATTTCCGATTAACTGTAGATTTTAAATTGGTGGTGATTGCATTGGAGCTACCCAGAAAGTAGGCAAAAAATCTGAGAGTGAAGAATTATAAAAATATATAGATATAATTGTATTTATTTATTTTTAGGTTTAGTAAGAAAGGAACTGTAATTAATACAACCCTTTCTTCTTAAGCATGAAAAACCACACTAAATTTACCCAAACATCTAGTTTAGTTTAATCATTTTAATTAAAGTTATTAAATGTCTAATAACACAAAAAGAAATATTTAACCTCTCAAGTTGATTTGGTATTGTCACAGACAGGCTTTAAACCTAGATCATTGTAACAGTCAATAAATAAATAATTATTGTTCTACTATCGAATTGTATGTTGAAAACTAGATTTCCTAACATTTAATAATTTGTTATTATAAAATGTCATATACAAGAGAAAATAAATGCTTTCTATTTATTCACACAAATAAAAGTATACATGGATATTTATTTACAACCATGAAGATATATTTACACAAATAGAAAATTTAGAAATTTTGTTCACACCATGAAATATTTATTTATTCATTAGTGTACCTGCTTGAGGAGCTCCCATTAAATAAATAAAGAAACTGTATTATTGATAATGTTAAAGAGTTCCTCCGGTGTGCGCTAAATAATGGTAGCGCAGTTCTGATTCTCTCTAACGTAGGGAGGTGTCCGAACAGGAGGCAAAATAATAACATTTTCTTACTAGTTTTTATTTTATTTTATTGACAATCACCAATTAATTTAAAACATTCATATAATGCAACAACAACAACGAACGCGTCTAGTTTTTAAATTCACTTTTAAACATAACACTTTGTCCTCCAAGATAAATCATACAGCGTGGTTTAGATTTAAATCGCTTAAAATTCAAATAATAGACAGACTTTGGAAGGAAGACGTTACCGAAACTGCCCAGACCGAGTATGTAGTCATTGGGCGTTTCACCTATAATTGAAACGTTTGAATAAGTTTTGTGGATTGTTAAATCCTCGAGATTTACGGGTTCTTTGGACTTTGCCTCCTCCTCCTCCGTTGGTGGTGGGCACGCGGCTGACTCTGTCTGTGAATATTCTGCTGACTCTGCTGTCTGGTAGAGAGACGACTCTTGACTCCGGCGTCCTGTAGACAGACGACTCTTGCTGTGGTGGGTATGCCGGGGGTGAGTTCGCTGGTTGAGGCGTCGTGAAGGGTGGTGGCGGGTGGTATGGAGCGCGGAAGGGTTGTAGCAGCCTGGGCAAAACGGCCACAATGTCCCCATTGCGGAAATTGTATACAGCGCATGTAGTATCGCACAGGTAAGACTCTTCGATTCTTTCGTAAGGTCGTACTTCGGTCGCTCTTATCGTGTGACAGGTAGAGTCGCAAAACTCTATGTAGCCTCGATCATGTGGTACACCTCTGTCGTAATTTACTTCTTTGTAATTTACATGTCTATCGCTCACAGCCACACTGTGAATATTTTCTGCCGTCATATAGGCACGACCCGCAATTGTATGACCCACAAACATTATATTAATATAGCCGATTCTAAGCATGGTGAGCGTACTGGATGGTTTTGGCCGTGTATTGCTTGACTCTTAAACGCGTTCAAAGTTCACAACGGTGGGTGCACCTGGTTTTACTCCGGCACAGGTGAATACCAGAGTCTCGTTATTCAGCTCGCACACGTCTTCATCTGTTAGAGTACCGAAACGACAGGGTAGAAATACACAAACCTCACCATTCAGATAGGCTATTACGCGTCTCCCGAACTTTGTATCGACCACTTTTAATTTATCCACCGAGTACTTTTGATCGACAATTAGATCGCTCAATTTTACGGTCGGCACGGCGTCAACAATATTTACCAGCTGCTTTAACTTGTCCATCTTGATCCCGGTTTTAAATAGACGATCAAATGATGTCCCCCTTATATATCCCCTCCCTACCCGGTTGTTTGTGACAGCTAGAGTCAAGGTTTTGAGTTTCTCCTTGTCTGGAAAGGCTTTTGCAATGCTCTCTGAGGGGCTATAGACCGGTTTTGATATGAAGGAACTTTTTAAATATATAGACCGTTTTAGATATGAACGGATTTTTTTTTTAGTTACGTCGAATAAATATATATTTTATAATATCTGTGTTTTATTAGACGCTACCACCAGAAGGCCTAGAAAAAAACACCCCGGTTCACCCAAGCGATGTTCGAACCCCACTTCGCAAATGCGGGAACATCTGCAAAACCATTGCACTCGGAAGGACGTGCCCCCCTCGCAAATTATAGGGTTCGTGCCTCACTCTCTGCGTTGTTCAATTTGGCTGATGGTCGCGTGGTCTAAGGCGTCACGGAACAGGAGGTCTGAGTTCAAATCTCGCTTGTCCATAACCTTCCACGGACTATATGTCCAACGACGGGGAGCGAGGGGGTTCCCTTGGTCGTCACTTGTTATCGGGAAACAAGGATAGCGATATATGTTCACTTGTTAGGATGTTTACAAATTCCCTCTCGATCATCGATAATCCATCACCAAGGGGACACTAATATCCGTGTTTTATTCACTCTCAATCATCGATAACCAATTATCAATTCTCGAGAATCCATTCAGGGAACACGTACTATCCCTTCATACAGAAAATGGTCTATACTCAGATATCACCCTTCATACACAAATACGGACTATATGTTCACGATGTTTACAATAACAACACGTCACGCCCGAGGGCTGGAACGAGAGGGCCAGAGAGGTAGTGGTGACATAGACGAATATTCGCACAGTGAATGGGGCACAAATGTAAGGGTCAGAGATGAAGGTGATATGCGAAAAATGATCATATTCCTTTTTGAAAACAATAATCAGTGAAAAAAATTGTTTACTACTTAACATAGTGAGTGGCTTAGTACTAAATGGAGAGGAAGTAACATTATTTTTGCTCAGGGTGCAACACATCGGTAAAGAAAAGTAGGTACGAAATTTTTTAAATATAGCGTTTAGTTGACAAAACGAAAACCTTTTTTTCCTCCTCCGAAACGGATTGCTGTTAAATCTTTCGCATACTCAGCAACATAATACAATAAGAAAGATAACCAGAAAAAAAAGGAGCTTTATGTAAAATAACTATCTACATTATGATTTTCTTTTAGCTATTTAGAGAAAAACTAGTACTGCAGAGTTGACAGAACATCGCCACGGTCTTTCATGGTCCTTGGTCTGACATTCTCAAAAAAGCAAGAAAGCAAAAGGAATTAACGAAATTGCAGTGGAAAGCAATTTCACAATAAATATGAATATATCTCCTCTTAGTCAGGAAGAAGTGCACTTTATGGATGGAATGGCACTTATACATTCAGTACTCTTTGTGTTCCTTTTGAAGATTAAAACATTTGGAGATTTAGAAAGTTTTCATTTGAACAGAATAATAAAATGCAGCCACAGACTGATTTTACACGTATTGACGTAGTTTTTGACACGTACGGGAAATCATCCGTAAAATTTGAAGAGCAAGAGAGATCAGCTGATGAAGATTCACTAATTGTGAAAATAACTACCAAAATAGTGGTCTAGATACCTACACAGTAAGGAAAACCAAACCTTTTTTTAAATGTCTGTTCCTATTGAATTTAATTTTATAGAATGCTTAGGTTCCAAAAGGCTGTCCTCTTGTTATTGGTGGATAAAAACTATTAACAACATGTTTCCAGGGTAGCACATTTCGCAAGCTATCACTTGGAGATGATTCTATAAAGTTATTTCATACTTATGAAGCTGTTAAACAGAATTATTCATGCGGTATTGTTATTCACACTCCTGAAACTGATGTTTTCATACTTAGAATTCGATTTTGGAATCATTCATAACTGTTGGTTGTTTGGCCCTTTTGATAATTGCCGAGGTCAGTGAAAATATAAGATGTCTTGGGTGCCACATTTCTTCAGAGTATTATGTGGATTCAGTTAGTGACGTTATGCCAGCGTTACATGTTCTAGCAGGGTGTGACATAACAAGTAAACTGGGTACAAAAAAAAATCATAAAATCTGCAAGGTGAACATAGGTACTTAGGTCTCTTAAACTTAAATACCTTTGTAGAAAATCATCAAAAAGTACTTGAGTTGTTGTATTTACAGCATATCAAGAAGCCTGGACAAACTTGTGATGCGAGTAGAAACATTTTATTTTGGGCCAACCATAACGTCTTAAATAATATTGGTTCTCTACCCTGCACTTCTGATAGTGTTTGACTTCATGTACTTCAAGTATCAGCTCAACTTCATGTTTGGGAGGATTCATTGAATGCATTTGTTGAGATTTGACTAAACTACAGATTCTGAAGGTTGCATACGACATGTTCTAATGAAACATTCCGTTAAAAAAAACAAATAATCTGCTGTTCGCATGCAAGTGTCAAAATTTATGTTTGAAAAGTTTTTGCGTTTGCAATTTAAGCAAAACTGTGTTCTGTGCTTTCTGTTCCTGTCACGTGAGTGGTTGTAAGAACTTCGAAATAATTATTTGACCAAGAAGAGAACGATTAAGAAGTTAATTGCACTTAACTTTGCATTTTGAGATAAATAATATTATTTTGAGGACTAATAACTATTAGTATTTAACTCTTAATTTAAAAAAAAATTAACTGAAATATATTTTGTGTATTGAATTTTAATTTATTCAGTCATAAAACAATACTTATTTGGATAACGCATTATTCTTATATAGATTAAGATTCCTTCATTGTTTAAGTGTTGGTATTAGTAAAATATAAATTATCTTAAGTTACCAACGTTAGCACCCTACGTAATAGAAACCATAACTTTATTTTTATCTTGGTACGATGAATGAACCGGAAGTTATAGGGGAAACAAAATTCCACCCAAAGTGCGCTATTCACCCCCACGGGTTGTCGACACCCCCCCCCCCCCTCCTACCACCACCCGAAATTGACAACGTCACTTTTCATACTCGCCTGAGTCTCCAGAACATGGAATAGAAGTCAAATTTTGTCATACTTAAAATGTATACTCAATGTAAGTTAACGCTTCCAATATTTGCTTTGTACCGAAGAATCACATCCAAAATTGTTCTTCATAAACTTATTACTTATGGAAGCCCTATATCCCCAAAGGAGTCTTAAGTTTGACGCGTACAATTATGTTCAAAGAATTTCAAACCATATAGGTTTGACTTTACAGAAGTGTTTTTTTCGTTCAACGCCAAAGGTCGTTTGAACTCACGATCAGAAATTGAATGACCTTTACAAATAAGTTTATCCCTACTTAGTGTTAGTACACTCCGTCTACTATGAAAGGTAGCAAGCTTACTTTGCGTGTTTCCACTATGGTGTAGCTTATAAGATAGGATCATAGTGTAATCAGTCAAGGTAAGACTGCTACCTTGCTTTGTTCCACTATGATGCGGCATATAAGATAGGATCATAGTGTAATCAGTCAAGGTAAGACTGCTACCTTGCTTTGTTCCACTATGATGCGGCATATAAGATAGGATCATAGTGTAATCAGTCAAGGTAATACTGCTACCTTGCTATGTTCCACTATGATGTGCCATATAAGATAGGATCATAGTGTAATCAGCCAAGGTAGTACTGCTACCTTGCTTTGTTCCACTATGATGCGGCATATAAGATAGGATCATAGTGTAATCAGTCAAGGTAATACTGCTACCTTGCTTTGTTCCACTATGATGTGCCATATAAGATAGGATCATAGTGTAATCAGTCAAGGTAATACTGCTACCTTGCTTTGTTCCACTATGATGTGCCATATAAGATAGGATCATAGTGTAATCAGTCAAGGTAATACTGCTACCTTGCTTTGTTCCACTATGATGCGGCATATAAGATAGGATCATAGTGTAATCAGTCAAGGTAATACTGCTACCTTGCTTTGTTCCACTATGATGCGGCATATAAGATAGGATCATAGTGTAATCAGTCAAGGTAATACTGCTACCTTGCTTTGTTCCACTATGATGCGGCATATAAGATAGGATCATAGTGTAATCAGTCAAGGTAAGACTGCTACCTTGCTTTGTTCCACTATGATGCGGCATATAAGATAGGATCATAGTGTAATCAGTCAAGGTAATACTGCTACCTTGCTTTGTTCCACTATGATGCGGCATATAAGATAGGATCATAGTGTAATCAGTCAAGGTAAGAC
Organism: Timema cristinae; assembly: GCA_039000515.1. NCBI lineage: Eukaryota > Metazoa > Arthropoda > Insecta > Phasmatodea > Timematidae > Timema > Timema cristinae. The sequence continues at coordinate 20,829 of JBCFYV010002342.1, forward strand.
TGCTACCTTGCTTTGTTCCACTATGATGCGGCATATAAGATAGGATCATAGTGTAATCAGTCAAGGTAAGACTGCTAACTTTTGGGGTAAAAGGTTCGTTCGTATACAACACTGAAGAAAAGAGGTGAGTTGCTAAAATAAAGTCAGACAACTCGTTATTTAATATATAGTTAGCCATATTGTGGTGATTTGTTTGACCGTTTTATGGATAGCATATTATTTATTATAAAATTGATTATTAACCTATTTTTAATATAATCATATTTATAGAACTCTCCCCCTCAGAAGATGTAATCTGACCAACTTCAGTGGTTGAATTTTCAGAGGCGTCACTTCCGGGTTAGACTGGCCTGCGGGGAGATCAGGGTTCAAATCCTTGTCGGCTCTACCGAGGGGTATTTTTTTTTCCTAAATGGTTTCTCACTATCCTTCCAGGCAAATTCAGGTAGATTACCTCTAAAAAAATGCTCCCTTGCTTATCCCTAACCCATTATAATAGTTATATATGTGTACAACCTGAACAGGTAGTAAGACGTGGTGATAAAAGAAACAAAACGACGTCGCCAATGGTATGGAGTCCACTAAGGCATCCATCACAATTCTCCTTCTATAACTGCAAGTTTAACATGCGAGGTAGCCCCCCCCCTTGACTTAAGCAAAGCAACTTCCTTGAAGGCAATCCAAGCCCAGCTATCCCTTCGCCTTCTTGCCCCCCCTTCTCACCCCACAAACCACCCTCTCATTTTCCCTCTTCACCCCTTTCAAAAGCAGGCAAGCAAGGCAGCACATGCACATACTGTTTATCGATTACCTCTAGACATGACCAGCACCTTGGAAGGAGGAAGGGAGGAAGGGAGGGAGAGGTTACAAGGACCTACCTCCCCCCCCCCTTCCCTCACCCTCGCCACCCTCATTTCCTTGGCGATGTGGGGGGTTAGGAGGGAAGGAAAGACTTCATCTCACGAGATGTATTAATTGGTCCAGCAGGCAGCATCCCTCCTTGTACGTTTCTCTATCTCTCTCTCTCTTTTACCCCTTCTTAGTCTCTCATTTCTCTTGGTCTTCACTACCCCCCACCCCCTCAACACCCCACCCGACGCTTTCTCTGCAGACAAGACATTGAAAGTGAAAGCTACAACACAATGCCAACCCTCGGTCGCTTTTTGCCTTTAGTTCGTCCGAGGATATTTACATTTTCTTACGTTTTACTAAGATGTAATGGGGGGGGGGGGATAAGGGGGGGTTTCAAGAAAAGGGGGGCTCAAGAGAAAACAACGAATGAGTAAAGAAAAAAATAGGGTGGAAGAAAAAAAAGTGTATTTTTAAATAAAGGAAAAAAAAAAATTATCAACGTTTTCTAACATCACAGAGTAAGTACTTACTTGTTATTTTCTTTTGAAATTTTCAAGGAGGAAATAATGTAAAATGGCTGAAGAAACAGAGGGTTTGCACATAGTACGTAAGGTAGGTATTTTCCCAAAACAATGACCGAGCGGTCTAAGACGTTAGACTCTCATTACACCTGGTTTCCATTGACAGAGAGGTATGGGTTCAAATTTATTTTCACTATGATTTCCTTAGATTAGCTTCCCCTCCAAGGGGGTGAACTTCTCTAGTCTCCTCATCCTAAACGCTTAGAGTTGAATCATCAACCGCCCGTGTTTTAAATTTACTAAAATAATTAGAAGTAATACTAGGGGAAGTAGAATCTTATATAATAAAATATTAACAAAGCCGAATAGAAAATATTTATTATTATTATTATTATTATTATTATTATTATTATTATTATTTTTAGCACCGCGTCTTACTACCCGTTCGGGTTATACGCACTTACGCTAATGTGTAATGGTAGGGTGATTGTGAGATGAAATGAAGGACCTACAGTTTAACGTGGAATCCGAACCACGGTAGAGGCCTGGCATCCCCCCTCCCCCCAAAAATATTATTAAAGTCGTTTAATGTTGGAAAAAATATATTATATTGTGCGTATTTACAAAACTTTCAACCTTATTTTTTTTAAATAATTTTAGAACCGCGTCTTACTACCCGTTTTGGTTATACACTTATGTACTAATTACGCTAATCATTTTATGTATTAGGAAGGTTATATTTAGAAGAAGTGTAACCGCATTTCTAGAGAGAAAATGGTAAATCGTTTTGGATTTAAAAAAAAAACCTCAATACATCTGACAGAGATTTGAACCTCAATCTCCCCATCATCCACAGTTTAGTCTACTGAGAGAGTAGCACCTTAGACCATACGGCCACCGAAGAGGGTTCATCCAAAATGGATAAAACAAGTTGCTATTAAAACGTGATATTCAATTAATACCAATACATTTTTATCTAAGTACACCTCGTTCACCTTGAAAGGTAGCATCTTATATTGACGGATTATACTATAAACCTATAATATAAGCTATACCATGGTAGAATAAGGTAAGGTAAGCTGGTAAACTTATTATTTATTTATTTTTAATTTTTAATTTAATTTTAGCACCGCGTCTTACTACTCGTTCGGGTTATACGCTTTAAGTAATAATTACGCTGATGGATTAGGAATTGGGAAGGTTGAATTGAAGGAAGTGAACCCGCATTTGCGTGGAGGGAGAGTGGAAAACCATTTAGGAAAAACCACCCCAGTTCACCCGACCGAGATTCGAACCTCGATTTCCCCGTCCTCAGCAGACGAGCTCAACAAGACTATCGCGTTAGCCAACTACGCCACCGAGGCGGGTGGTAAGCGTATTAACTGACAAGGTAGACTAAGGTATATAATAACAGAAAATTGAAAAAAAAACATAAATATGTAATTTGACTGTCAATATTTGTATTGGCATAAAGCTTTGAAATGCTACATTTGGAACATCGTATTGTATGGAGCAGAAACTTTGACCCTCAGGAAGATGGGAAATAAATACTAGGAGAGCTTTGAAATGTTTAGCTAGAGAAGATCAGGTGGACAGACAAGGGGACAGATGAACAAGTCCTAAGAAGAGTGAATGGGAAGATAACTATTTTGGATGTTATTCTTTGGTGCAATGCAAACTGGATCGGACACATCCTTAGGAGGAAATGTCTTCTGCAAGAGGTCATAGAAGGAAAGGTTGAGGAAAAGAGGACCTTAGGAAGGAGGAGGATTCAAATATTTGATGACTCCAATGAAAGAAGAAAACTTTGGATGCTGAAGGAGGATCAAAATAAAAAGCAGTGAATTCCAAACTATTCATATTTTTTTTTTCAATCTCTAAGTTAAGGTCTTTGACAAAACTTCAAAACACGGCCTTGCATGTTTTTTTATCAAAACTTTTTTTTGTCAAAACAAATCAAATATTTCTCCAGTAGACACATAGAGTATAGTTTTCTTCCCGTGGTGATATCAACATTTGTTGAATATCTGTCAAGGATGTCCTGGAATTTATTGACAACTTTTTTTTATCTTCATTTAAAAAGTTTCCCATCTAATGCTGTCATGAAAAATATTCAACAAATGTTGATATCACCATGGGAAGAAAATTAAACTATGTTTCTACTGGAACAATGTTTTATTTATTTTGGCCAAAATAAAAGTTTCGATATGAAAACTTAAAAAAAAAAAAAAACTGCCCTCAACTCGTTTTCACTATATCCCCAAATTAAAAGTAGATTTTATTTCATATGAGTACGGTAACATACATTCTTTGAGAACTATGGCAAAATACATTCTTTCATATGTAACAGGCATTCCTGCCCACAGATATTTTATTTTGCTGTCACTGAACGTTTAATATAATAAATTAAATCGTTAGTATCAAGAGAGAAATAAACCTTTCAATCTTTTGCCGATTCATTTAAATATTTAAAATCCACCCTCGGAGATTTTTATTTATGTTCCAAGCTCTGGCCGGATCTTAGCAAAATGTTTTATAAATTATAACCCTTGTTCACCAACACGCTGTGTGTTTCTTTGCGAAGTAGGCGTTTTCACGGAGCATTATTATCATCCGTTTTGTGATCCGGCCATGGAACAAAGGAAACAAGATGCATCGGTTAGATAACTCTCCGATAAGCTGTTACTATATTATATATATATATATATATATATATATATATATATATATATATATAACAAGTTTCATTTACCAAGTTTATGTAAATATACACCAGTTGGCATGTAAAGCATGATGTCCCTGGTTCAATTCTCTGTCTGGGTGTTATCACTATACTATAAAGCTACACGGCTGACTCACTCACTGACTGACATTAATATTTACCCACTTCCAAATGAGCTAGAAACTTGAAATTTGGCAAACTTATAGCTTCTAGCCTGTAACCGACGGTAAAATTTCAAAAAGTTAAAAAAAAAATTATTTAACCCTAAAAAAATTAAAATGGTGGAGCAACTTTAAATTCGGTGAGTACCTTTCTTTGAAGGCCTATTGTGGCTAAACAGTAAGACCTATCAAAAAACGGATGGCACCAGAGCTAGTTTTTTGATTTTAGGTAAATTTTGCACATTTTCCCCACATTTTTTAATTTTCTGACACATTTATGGGATAGCTAGAATCATAAAATTGGAAAAATTACACGTGCTAACAGGTATTCTGCAGTTCAGTGATAAGAGATTAGTTAACCTACTGAGACACCTGCTAACAAGTATCCTGCAGCTCAGCGATAAGAGATTAGTTAACCTACTGAGACACCTGCTAACAAGTATCCTGCAGCTCAGCGATAAGAGATTAGTTAACCTACCGAGACACCTGCTAACAGGTATTCTGCAGTTCAGCGATAAGAGATTAGTTAACCTACTGAGACACCTGCTAACAGGTATTCTGCAGTTCAGCAATAAGAGATTAGTTAACCTACCGAGACACCTGCTAACAGGTATTCTGCAGCTCAGCGATAAGAGATTAGTTAACCTACCGAGACACCTGCTAACAGGTATTCTGCAGTTCAGCAATAAGATATTAGTTAACCTACCGAGACACCTGCTAACAGGTATTCTGCAGCTCAGCGATAAGAGATTAGTTAACCTACCGAGACACCTGCTAACAAGTATTCTGCAGTTCAGCGATAAGAGATTAGTTAACCTACCGAGACACCTGCTAACAAGTATTCTGCAGTTCAGCGATAAGAGATTAGTTAACCTACCGAGACATCTGCTAACAGGTATTCTGCAGTTCAGTGATAAGAGATTAGTTAACCTACTGAGACACCTGCTAACAGGTATTCTGCAGCTCAGCGATAAGAGATTAGTTAACCTACCGAGACACCTGCTAACAGGTATTCTGCAGTTCAGCGATAAGAGATTAGTTAACCTACCGAGACACCTGCTAACAAGTATTCTGCAGCTCAGCGATAAGAGATTAGTTAACCTACCGAGACACCTGCTAAAGAGAATTCTGCAGCTCAGCGATAAGAGATTAGTTAACCTACCGAGACACCTGCTAACAAGTATTCTGCAGTTCAGTGATAAGAGATTAGTTAACCTACCGAGACACCTGCTAACAAGAATTCTGCAGCTCAGCGATAAGAGATTAGTTAACCTACCGAGACACCTGCTAACAGGTATTCTGCAGCTCAGCGATAAGAGATTAGTTAACCTACCGAGACACCTGCTAACAGGTATTCTGCAGTTCAGCAATAAGAGATTAGTTAACCTACCGAGACACCTGCTAACAGGTATTCTGCAGTTCAGTGATAAGAGATTAGTTAACCTACTGAGACACCTGCTAACAAGTATTCTGCAGTTTAGCGATAAGAGATTAGTTAACCTACCGAGACATCTGCTAACAGGTATTCTGCAGTTCAGTGATAAGAGATTAGTTAACCTACTGAGACACCTGCTAACAGGTATTCTGCAGCTCAGCGATAAGAGATTAGTTAACCTACTGAGACACCTGCTAACAGGTATTCTGCAGTTCAGCGATAAGAGATTAGTTAACCTACCGAGACACCTGCTAACAAGTATTCTGCAGCTCAGCGATAAGAGATTAGTTAACCTACCGAGACACCTGCTAACAGGTATTCTGCAGTTCAGCAATAAGAGATTAGTTAACCTACTGAGACACCTGCTAACAAGAATTCTGCAGTTCAGTGATAAGAGATTAGTTAACCTACTGAGACACCTGCTAACAGGTATTCTGCAGCTCAGCGATAAGAGATTAGTAAACCTACTGAGACACCTGCTAACAAGTATTCTGCAGCTCAGCGATAAGAGATTAGTTAACCTACTGAGACACCTGCTAACAAGAATTCTGCAGCTCAGCGATAAGAGATTAGTTAACCTACCGAGACACCTGCTAACAGGTATTCTGCAGCTCAGCGATAAGAGATTAGTTAACCTACCGAGACACCTGCTAACAGGTATTCTGCAGCTCAGCGATAAGAGATTAGTTAACCTACCGAGACACCTGCTAACAGGTATTCTGCAGTTCAGCGATAAGATATTAGTTAACCTACCGAGACACCTGCTAACAGGTATTCTGCAGTTCAGCAATAAGAGATTAGTTAACCTGCCGAGACACCTGCTAACAAGAATTCTGCAGCTCAGCGATAAGAGATTAGTTAACCTACTGAGACACCTGCTAACAGGTATTCTGCAGTTCAGCGATAAGAGATTAGTTAACCTACCGAGACACCTGCTAACAGGTATTCTGCAGTTCAGTGATAAGAGATTAGTTAACCTACCGAGACACCTGCTAACAGGTATTCTGCAGCTCAGCGATAAGAGATTAGTTAACCTACTGAGACACCTGCTAACAGGTATTCTTTATTCTGTAGTTCGTGTGCACCCCACATCTCTGGTTACACCCCCTCCCTTCCCTGTCTCTTTTAGGGGCACCCCCTTAGCCCTCACCCCCTGGTACTTTTCTTCTCTCCGTTTATCCGTGGTCCAGTGCAGACCAGCGAGAAGAAATTCTGCGGCCAAAGGAACATCTTCAGATCTGTTTTGTACAGGGAAGAAGTGATGCCGGTAAGAAAAGAGGAAAAAAAAGAGGTCTTATCTGGTGGAACACTTCTCTCTACGACGGTAATAAATCACAAGGTTGAGAGAGGGAGGGGGGATAGTTATAAGGGGGAAGGGGAATGCCCACGGTGGTAGACCCAACCTAGGCGGTACTCACGACAATACAAGTTGCAAAAGGGAGCAGCAACAAGATTTGATTAGGAGGATGGGGAGCAGGTTGGGGAGCAGGTAGGACCAGCCCAGTGACGTTTAGGCCCGCTGTCAGGACACCTGACTCACAACTGGGAGGTCGACGGAACCTATACCCTCATACCCCTTCCCCTCTCCCCATTCCCCTTAAGATGTCATAAGCCTGTCTCATCGATAATTTTATTTGATATTTTCTTTTTCTGTTTAACTAATCTCGAACAAAAGATCTTAAACGGAGATTAAATTATTTTATCTTCTATTTTTGACCCCTCGGGAATTATTAATATTGTAACAGTTCAACAAAGGTTAAAATATTGGATATTTATGATGAATTTTATTTAGTGATCAGAGAAAGATTTTGTAAATTAATTTAATTGATTATTATGTATATTTCATGAACGTGAAGAGGTTTTATAGATAAGTATAGTTAAATGTATCGAAATGTTCAAACTGAATTTAATTGACTACCTTGAACAATCAATTAGAAACCTTAATATTGCATAATATGATAATATATACTAGAAATGAGTAAAGTATATATATGTACTCTTGTTTCGACACAACATCCTTATACACATCTTATCTCTACGTGCGATGCTCCTTCTAATCTAAGTTAGTTCACACCTTAGGCGGATGCTGTGGGGGGTTTGTTATGTAACGACACAGATGACAATATTTTCGGGACTGCTCAGTGGTTCTGCTATTTTTAATCGCTCCGATCGTAATTTCTGAACGGTAGATCGCAACACTTTTCTCAATGCCGTAACCTACCCTGCATGGAATGTCTGTCAGAAGGGTTGGCTGCTTGGTTGGAAGAAGGGGGCTTAGGAAAGAGGAAGGAGGGGGTGGGGGGGGGGGGTTGATATGCCAGAGCCCGGCCCACCACGCGTTTCCTTTGCCACTCAAAAATAACTTTTTTTTTCAAACGTTTTATATTTAACCACGTAATATACACGTTTTAACAGCTTCGGTGAACGCGCTAATATCGTGTTGGGATTGACTGCCAGAGGCGGGGAGATCAGGGTTCGATCCCGGTCGAGTGCGCTGAGGGTGGGTTTTTTCCCCTAAACGTTTTTCCACTCTGCCTCCAGGTGAATGCGGGTGTATTTCCTCTAAATTAATCCTTCCTAATACCTAACCCATTTTGATAATTAGTATTTATTTTATATTTAGCACCACGTCTTACTACCCGTTCGGGTTATACGCTTTAAGTACTAACTACGCTAATGGATTAGGAATTGGGAAGGTTGAATTAGAGGAAGTGAACCCGCATTTGCGTGGAGGTAGAGTGGAAAACCATTTAGGAAAAATCACCCCCAGTTCACCCGACCGAGATTCGAACCCCGATCTCCCCGTCCTCAGCAGTCGAGCTCAACACGACAAGCGCGTTAGCCAACTACGCCACCGAGGCGGGTGATAATTAGTACATAGGCGTATAGCCCGAATGGGTAGTAAGGACGCGGTGCTAAAACTATTGGTATTAAACAGCGTTGTCATATTGTTTCCGTGTTGTCCATCTTCCTCTAAATTACAAGACAAATCTTGCAACGCTGGTTCGTCGATGTTGCCAGTGGCTCCCTCTTTATTCTAGCACACCACCTTCAAACATAACCGGAAGCGAGGATATTTGGCAACAGTTAACGAGAGAAACAGTGAAGATATATATTTTCTTCATAACAACTGCATTTCTCTCAAAGGTGATATTCAGTGTAGAACAGTTCCCATAACATCGGGTTTTAAAAACAAAACTTACTGCCCTCTCAAGTCAAAGTCCACGTCATGTGATGGGTAGGAGAAAGGAGGGGTTGGTGGAGGGTTCCATCCCTTTCATTCCTTACTCCCCTTCCCACAAATACAAAAGTTAATATTTTTTTTTTCTTTTTAAAACTGCATGACCATCGACGAAATATCGTGCCTCGCCATCGAAACCCATCGCTCTATCCATCCATCCAACACCTGACCCCACGTGAGTTAGAGGGGGGGGTGGGGGTTGTAAATAGTGTGTGGGAGGAACGGGGGTGGGGGAGGGATTATCCTCTCACCTTCATCATCATTGTTTATGAATATCATTATCACTCCGTATCATCTGCGCTTCCTAATTGTTCTCAGGGCCTTCCAAAGATAATGTTAATGACCTCCTTTTCGGGCCGGATAATGATCACAAGGCCTTCTCTCTCTTTCTATCTATCTATCTATTTTCCTCAGCTGTATTCAGTCTTTAGAAGGCTGTGTGTGTGTGTGTGTGTGTGTGTGTGTGTGTGGATGGAAAGACGTTGCTTTCCCGTTAAGGAAAAGAGGGGCCTACCCCTAGTCTCGTCTTACCTCTCCCGAATGAACCAATTACTGATAATAACGCTAAAGGAGTGAGATAAAGTCTAACCCCCTAACCCCCCCCCCCACCTCCACCTTTCAATCTTCTTCTTCGTCTCACCTGGCGTATGGATGGGAGGGGTGTGTGGAGGGATGGAGGGAGGGGGTTGATTGACGATCATGGACGCTGCTACATTCGTTAAGAGCAGAGAAGTTATATATATATATATATATACATACATAATAATTATTGTGACGAGAGCAGTATCATAACCACCATAATAACCATAATAACCATAATCATTATTTATTTTAAAGGTGCTCACCACAATTATTTTGGGTCGTTAGTATGTTAGTAGCACGCTTTTAGTGAACTCCGAAAAAAAAAACGTATATTTCATATACCTTGTAGTGACAGTTTTAAAAAAAATCTTATTCCTCAAATGTACAAAAGTCATCATTTTTATGTGAATTTTTTATTTTATTTTTTTAACACCGTGTATTACTACCCATTCAGGTTATACGCCTATGTACTAATTACGCTAATGGGTTAATAATAGGGAAGGTTGAATACAGAGGAAGTGTACCAACATTATCCATGAATGGAGAGTGGAAAACCATTTAGAGAAAAAACACCTTCGGTACACCCGACCGGGGTTCAAACCCCGATACCCTCGTACATATTCAATCCCGATCTATTTTGAGAGTTACGCCTTATACGATTTGATCACCGAAGCGGGTTATTATATTTTTAGATGAAGTTAAATCTTCTATTTTTTTTTATCAGCGTTGAAAACACAAGATATCGTCTTTAAAAAAAAACGAAGCACTAGATAAAAAAAAATGGGTGCAGTAGAAATAAAGCCCTCCCTTCTTTCTTATCTACTTGACGCCTTATCTCAGCTATGCACCCCGCAACACACCCGCGTCAATAAGGTTGCCCTACAAAACTATCTCACGGCGCTTGTTTTTTGTTGGTTCTTTTCACGCAGAAAGTTTTAATAGGGGAGGAACAGAATAAGGGGGGGGGAAACACGTAATCGTTGCCAAGAGAGAAGTGGGCTCAACTACAGGAATCCCGGTTTGATCCCGCTTGATACCTTTGATTTTATATTTATAGATTTTCCTGTTCTTGTGTCATCTACTTTTTTTTTTTATTTATGGTAATATTTAATCAAAAGGATTATAAAAGTGGGGGTATAGTAAAACTACAAAAGGCAAGTGAGTTTGTAGTTTTTGTAGAAAATAATTGTCTTGGTCAAAATAAATAAGATATTGCTTCAATACTCACGTAGAGTTTAATTTTCTTCACATGGTGATATCAACAGTTGTTGAATATCTGTCATGAGATGAGAAACTTTTTAAACGAAGATAAAAAAGTTGTCATTAAATTCCACAACACCCTTGACAGATATTCAACAACTGTTGATATCAACACGTGAAGAAAATTAAACTTTTTATATTTCTACTGGAGAAATATTTGACTTATTTTGCCGAAAAAATTGTTTGCTATAAAATACACCAAAAACACTGATATTTTCTCTTGTCTCCTACAACCCCGCCTTAAATTCAAGCAGATAGGCAAGTGTCTCCAAGCAAGTATCCGAACCAGATTAACTTTACCAACTATAAAAGTATTTCCTTATATGTGCGAAAGCTCTTGGGCCATTGTCAAATAAAATAAAAACTCAAAAAATCTTCCTTCACCCTTATACACGATTCGATCCAATCCCTCTTACTCTCTCTTTAAAAAAAAACAGGAAGAGAGATGAACGAATCTGACTCCAGCCCCCACCTCTCCCCCTTTCCTCACGCGACAACTGACCACCACAAAGTCATCCCTCGACCCCCCTCCCCTCGTCCTATCCCCTCCCCGTCCCCTCGTAACCACCGTACAAACATGATGTGGGTAAGAAAAGTAGGACTATAAGGTCACCGTGCGTGTGTTACGAAAAAAAGGAGGTTGAAGAACTGGAGGGGGGGGGGGAAAAAATAAAATAAAAAGCTAAACAACTTTTTACAACCGAGGTCGATAAACTCTTCAACCCCTCTAACCGGGGTAGAGCGGGGGATAGAAGGGTGGGTCGCATCAAACCCTCTTTTTTTTTCCCCCTCTCGTACAATCTCCCGAGAAGATAAGGGGGGGTTCTACTCTCACCCTCATCCTTTTAACCCCCTAGACTTCTTTGTCAAGGTCAAGTATCTTGACCTGTTTTTTTTTTTTACACCTTCCTTCATCCCTTTCTACAACCCTTTCCGATGAAGACTCTGCTCACAATTTGTGAAACCATGAGAGGACTAGGTCGTGTGTGATGTGATTAATACCAGCCACGTGTGCTTGCTCCTGGCACGACCAGTGCTGTAGACAGGATTTATTCTCGGGGAGGGGGGGATGATACAACTTCTGGGGGAGGAAGGAGTGGAGGACAACTGACATTGATCTATTAAAGAATTTCTTACCCCAAGCAGACAACTGACAAGAGGCTAACTAGGTAATTTTTCCTTAGAGCGGACAATTGACAAGAGGCTAACTAGGTAATTTTTCCTTATAGCGGACAACTGACAAGAGGCTAACTAGGTAATTTTTCCTTAGAGCGGACAATTGACAAGAGGCTAGCTAGGTAATTTTTCCTTATAGCGGACAACTGACAAGAAGCTAGCTAGGTAATTTTTCCTTATAGCGGACAACTGACAAGAGGCTAGCTAGGTAATTTTTCCTTATAGCGGACAATTGACAAGAGGCTAGCTAGGTATTTTTTCCTTATAGCGGACAACTGACAAGAGGCTAGCTAGGTAATTTTTCCTTATAGCGGACAACTGACAAGAAGCTAGCTAGGTAATTTTTCCTTATAGCGGACAACTGACAAGAGGCTAGCTAGGTAATTTTTCCTTAGAGCGGACAGCTGACAAGAGTCTAGCTAGGTAATTTTTCCTTATAGTGGACAACTGACAAGAGGCTAGCTAGGTAATTTTTCCTTATAGTGGACAACTGACAAGAGGCTAGCTAGGTAATTTTTCCTTATAGCGGACAACTGACAAGAGGCTAGCTAGGTAATTTTTCCTTAGAGCGGACAGCTGACAAGAGTCTAGCTAGGTAATTTTTCCTTAGTGCGGACAACTGACAAGAGGCTAGCTAGGTAATTTTTCCTTATAGCGGACAACTGACAAGAAGCTAGCTAGGTAATTTTTCCTTATAGTGGACAACTGACAAGAGGCTAGCTAGGTAATTTTTCCTTATAGCGGACAACTGACAAGAGGCTAGCTAGGTAATTTTTCCTTATAGCGGACAACTGACAAGAGGCTAGCTAGGTAATTTTTCCTTATAGTGGACAATTGACAAGAGGCTAGCTAGGTAATCTTTCCTTAGAACGGACAATTGACAAGAGGCTAGCTAGGTAATCTTTCCTTATAGTGGACAACTGACAAGAGGCTAGCTAGGTAATTTTTCCTTATAGTGGACAACTGACAAGAAGCTAGCTAGGTAATTTTTCCTTATAGTGGACAACTGACAAGAGGCTAGCTAGGTAATTTTTCCTTAGAGTGGATAATTGACAAGAGGCTAGCTAGGTAATCTTTCCTTAGAACGGACAATTGACAAGAGGCTAGCTAGGTAATTTTTCCTTAGAGCGGACAGCTGACAAGAGTCTAGCTAGGTAATTTTTCCTTATAGCGTACAACTGACAAGAGGCTAGCTAGGTAATTTTTCCTTAGTGCGGACAAATGATAATGGTATACTCAAGTAGTTTTAAGAGTGATACTTTCCAGTATAAATGGGGTGTACATGTGTCTGTACATACATATACTATATATATACACACACATGTAGAAGCTTATATGCATACATAGATATTAAAAAGAACGTGTATTTTCAACGTAATCGTCTGAAAGTCATAAAGAAATAGATGTGATCATAAGGTCACGACATATTAAACAAACAGACATTTCTTTTTCTCATCAGAGACTGGGACTGCACACACAAACACACACACACACACACACACACACACACGGAAACCAGGACAGACCCAGGTTAATATGACCAGGTCTCGTGTACAGCCTTGCCTTCCTTCTTGACGGCCTATCTTTTTGACGATCTGATTACTTCTGCTCGCACATGCACGACCGATCACGGGACTTAGCGAGAATTGAGGGTGGTCACAGGGGGAGGGTGGAGGGTAAGATAGAGACAGGGAAAAGACAAGGATATGTAGGACAAAGAAAAGACCCGTATAAAATACCACACGTTCTTGATAAAAGAGAGAAAAAATTGGGACTTAGTAATGTCTAGTGTGTATATATATATAGTTTTATACATAAAGAGTTATATAGTCCTATTTAACGTATACGTATGTGAATGAAACTATATATACGGGCTTAGAAAATATGGATTATTATTATTATTATTAGTATTATTATTTGCACCGCGTCTTACTACTCGTTCGGGTTATACGCACTTACACTAATGTGTAATGGTAGGGTGATTGTGAGATGAAATGGAGGACCTACAGTTTTAACGTGGGATCCGAACCACGGTGGTGGCCTGGCATTCCACACATTCTACAAGTTGTGATTAATACACGTCTTGTCAGAGGTGAAGGAAGGGTTTGGTAATCAGATAAATCTGTGCCGGGACCGAGGATTAAACCCCGGACCCTCAGTACACAAGTCTTGACATCTTACCCCTAGACCACCAGGTCACCATTAACTAATAGACCAGGAGATTGTTGAAAAGATTATGTTAACAGATGAACCATTTTAAGAATGGTGGAAGATTGTAAAAATAAGTTTTTAGAACATATTATTAGTGTATAGAATATTATGTTAACTCTTTTTTTCTGTATACCTTTACAAAGTGTTTATTCTTGGTTTGGTTTTATTAACACTTCTGTGTTTGATAACATCTCGATCCATGATATTTTCAATATTCTTCTGTAAGTTTCAAATGCTACTAATATTTTCCTGTCAGTTGCGCCAATGGTCCGTGTTTCACATCCGTAAAGACCCACTCCCCATAAATAATTATTAGAATTTAAAATGTCAGTTTTCTTGAGAACGAGTTAAATTTTTATGATAATATGTTCAACACCCCTTCTAAGATAATGTATCGATGTTTATTACTTGTTATATTTTATTATTTTTTGTTATGAAGCCAGCAGTTTTCTATTGAAAAATGTCAATTTTATCGATCACTGTTAAAACTAAAGAGGAGGTGTGTGTATATAAAAAGTATAACTTAATAAACATGCTTCTACTCCTGAAAAAACCGTTTCCGAAAAGAAAATTGCAAAACAATAAAAATTCTTGAAGATAACTGTTTGTTCCCATGATTCCACATTTCCACGCCAAATGAAAAGGGCCAATCGCCTTAAGGATGAAACGGGAGATAATCAATTTTCTTGAACACGGCTTTAAAGATTTTTATTGAAATTCTTATCCAGGCACTGTTTAGCATTGAAAACAAAATGGTGCATCTAATGTTCTCATTTAATTGACTTGGAAGGTACTTTACATTAGCAGAAATGTCCAATTATGATCAAATCTCCGTAACTCTTTGCAATATGAAATAATATAGCATTGCAAAGTTGTAGTAGAGTATTATTAAAAATAAGCCACTTTTATTTGAAATAATATTTTATAGATCAATATTTTCAGAATTACAGGTGATGTATTTTTTTAATAGAGCTTAGGGAAGTGGAGAATTTAAAATGCACAGAACAAATAATATGTTTCTGTAAGACTTGAGAAGATCAGGTGGAAAGAAGTGTTTCTTCGGTACGAAGCAAACTGGATCGGACACATCCTTAGGAGGAACTGTCTTCTGTATGACGTCATAGAAGAAAAGGTTGAGGGAAAGAGGAGCTTAGGAACGAGGAGGATTCAAATATTGGATGACTTGAAAGAAAGAAGAAAATTCTGAGAGCTCAAGGAGGAGGCAGAGGACAAGGCGGTCCAAGTTCACTGACAAAAGGAATTGACTTGTCGTAAGACAGAACACATAATAATAATAATAATAATAATAATAATAATAATAGTAATAATAGAGTATAATATTTCATGTATGCTCTTTGGTGAAATGAGATGTTCTTTTTTTCCCCCATTTTGTTTCTAATACAATGTATATTATTTCGTTTCACATATATTTCGAGTTTATAAGTATAATTTAGATTAAGGAACGAAAAGTCTGCGCGATATTTATTTTCACCATTTATATAGTCTTGTTAATAATGTAATAAAAATTAGCAAAAAAAAAAATGAATACCCCATCAGTAAATAATCATGTTGTGTATTTATACCTGTCTTGCCCGGGATGGTTATCAGGACTACGATATATCGAGCACCAGTCATTACCCTATCTGTCACGCCACGGTAGGTACGTGTGTGTCGGTGTGCGTGATATTATTAGGGTGGAGGTGCACACACACACACACACACACACACACACACACACACACACACACACACACACACACACTGTAACACACTAGCATCATGACACAATGCTCAACATGTTACCTATACAATTATCTCCACTTGGAGATGTCTACGTCGGGTAGGCTAAGTGGTAGCATGGCCACTAAGTTGAAGGTCATTGGTTCTGTCCGGTATTGATGTGTGAGAGTATGTGATCTTGTAACTGCTAAGGCAGAGGGACTTTAAATGGCACAGATTTTTTTTTTTTTTTGTCTTGAACTAGTTTCTTTGTAGATAGTCTGTTTTACTTTTTGAATTGTACACAAATAAAGCTATTTAGTTTGTCCTCCCCTCCCCTCCGTTAAGGTGGGGTGCTAGTGAGCGCGAGTTTAATGGATTAATTTTGCAGTTTTTATAGCACAAACATATTTTGGCCAAACTAAATCAAATATTTCTTCTATAGAAACATAGAGTTTTGTTTTCTGCACATGTTAATCTCAACAGTTGTTGAATATCTGTCATGAGCATGGCGGCATTTGGTGACAAACTTTTTAAATAAAGAGAAAAGTTTGTCACCAAATGCTGCCATGCTTATGACAGATATTCAACAACTGTTGAGATTAACATGTGCAAAAAACTAGACTCTATGATTCTATTGAAGAAATATTTAATTTATTTTGGCCAAAAAATGTTTGTGCTATAAAAACTGCAAAAAATACTGCCCTAAACTCACGCTCACTAGCACTCCACCTTAATAATGGCCGTTAGAAATCTTTCTGCCAGGATATAAATTTAAAAATTACCCGTGGAAGTAAATATATATATATCTAGAATAGGTGACAAGAAAAATGGTAATTTTGAAAAGCAAATAAATTCGGTCCAGGAATAAACAGTAGAGTGAGTGTTTATACTAGTCATAGGAACAGGAGACGTTTTATCAGAATATAAGCTACGGACCTCACAGAATAAACTACTCATTTCCTCCCCACCCTTTCTATTTAGTACATTGGTGATTCATTAATCATTATTATAATAAAGCTTGGAGTACTTAAGGGGATATGAGATATTACCAATTGGATGTTGCGATTCAGTTAGATATTTACAAAACATTTGTTAGTACACGAGTTTGGCATTTACTGGAACAAATACGAAACTATTTTCTATAACCCTATACATATAATATATAAATATAGTCTAAAAGTTGTTTTTTTTCCCTCTGAATAGTCCAAAAAATGCACATATCACTGTTGATTATTAAAACCTAAATGCCCGGAAATGAGAGGTAACTGTTATAGGAGCATAGACCCGCCTCGGTGATATAGTTGGCTAAGGCGCTTGTCGTGTTGAGCTCGACTGCTGAGGACGGGGAGATCGAGGTTCGAATCTTGGTCGGGTGAACTGGGGGTGGTTTTTCCTAAATGGTTTTCCACTCTCCCTCCACGCAAATGCGGGTTCACTTCCTCTAATTCAACCTTCCCAATTCATAATCCATTAGCGTAGTTAGTACTTAAAGCGTATAACCCGAACGGGTAGTAAGACGCGGTGCTAAATATAAATATAGGAGCATAGAATGGATCCTTGTAAATAGAATGATCTCATTTAATAGGAAGGGTCACAAAACAGATTGTATTGTCATTTTTATTTTCCTCATCCCCTGTTTGTTCTCCTACTGCCGGACAGCTACGCCCATGGAACGTTATAAGCTCACTTGGTTTTTGGAAGTTTAAGAGTCTCTGCTTGACTATTCTAGCGCCTTAAGTATTAACCTTTTTTTCTAAGTTGAATTTATCCTAATTTTGTTTCCAAAACTTAAGCTAAAGATTGATAACATTTTACTTTATTATTATTGTATTTATGGTATTTATAATATCTATCAAAGGTGACAGCTACAGAGCACAAGACTTTATGTATGAATATATGAAGGGAGTAACTCTTCTAGCTGTAAGATAAAGCCCATCTTATGAAAAGTGAACTGAAGTTACCCAGTAACTATCTATATTCATAGAACTGAAGTTACCCAGTAACTATCTATATTCATAGAACTGAAGTTACCCAGGAACTGTCTATACTCATATAACTGAAGTTACCCAGTAGCTGTCTATACTCATATAACTGAAGTTACCCAGTAGCTGTCTATACTCACATAACTGAATCTACTCTCAGTAACTAGTAAAGCTACTCCCAGTAACTAGTAAAGCTACTCCCAGTAACTAGTAAAGCTACTCCCAATAACTAGTAAAGCTACTCCCAGTAACTAGTAAAGCTACTCTCAGTAACGAGTAAAGCTACTCCCAGTAACTAGTAAAGCTACTCTCAGTAACTAGTAAAGCTACTCCCAGTAACTAGTAAAGCTACTCCCAGTAACTAGTAAAGCTACTCCCAGTAACTAGTAAAGCTACTCCCAGTAACTAGTAAAGCTACTCCCAGTAACTAGTAAAGCTACTCTCAGTAACTAGTAAAGCTACTCTCAGTAACTAGTAAAGCTACTCCAGTAACTAGTAAAGCTACTCTCAGTAACTAGTAAAGCTACTCTCAGTAACTAGTAAAGCTACTCCCAGTAACTAGTAAAGCTACTCCCAGTAACTAGTAAAGCTACTCCCAGTAACTAGTAAAGCTACTCCCAGTAAAATAGTAAAGCTACTCTCAGTAACGAGTAAAGCTACTCCCAGTAACTAGTAAAGCTACTCTCAGTAACTAGTAAAGCTACTCCCAGTAACTAGTAAAGCTACTCCCAGTAACTAGTAAAGCTACTCCCAGTAACTAGTAAAGCTACTCCAGTAACTAGTAAAGCTACTCTCAGTAACTAGTAAAGCTACTCTCAGTAATTTGTAAAGCTACTCCCAGTAACTAGTAAAGCTACTCTCAGTAAAAGAGTAAAGCTACTCCCAGTAACTAGTAAAGCTACTCTCAGTAACTAGTAAGCTACTCCCAGTAACTAGTAAAGCTACTCCCCGTAACTAGTAAAGCTACTCTCAGTAACTAGTAAAGCTACTCCCAGTAACTAGCAAAGCTACTCCCAGTAAATAGTAAAGCTACTCCCAGTAACTAGTAAAGCTACTCCCAGTAACTAGTAAAGCTACTCCAGTAACTAGTAAAGCCCAGCCAGTGGTAGACCAGGAGGTGTGCTGTGCTATGAATCTTACTCCAGTTGAAAGGAACACCCACATCAAGAGTAGGGGATATCGTGTCCGTGTTTAGTTACAGCCTGGATTGACTTGGTCACGGGCTCGCCGTGAAATATCGCACGGGGGTTTGTTGTGTGTGTGTGTGTGTGTGTGTGTGTGTGTTTTACACTAGTTACCTACTGTTGGAGCACTCTAGCTCAGAGGGTTGCACTGCGCATGCGCGCTCAACTCCCAAACAAAAAACACGTTTAAGGCGTTGGAATATTTGAGCAGAATTTCTAAACATCTAGAAGCCAAGTGTCTTATAAAGTTCTGGGTTCCTGGGTATTAGGAGATAAAACAGGGGGAGGAAAA
>JBCFYV010002343.1:0-34990 GCA_039000515.1 Timema cristinae
AACAACCAAAAATGCCGGCGTATTTCAGCTAAAATAAAAAAACTCAACACCTTATCCTACCTATTAAAATAAATTTAAATTTAAAATAAATTTAAAAATTAATCAGCAAAACAAAAATGTCCAGGGTTTGTTTTGGTTAGGGGGGGGGCAGGGGAGGGTAAAGTAGTCAGGGTGGGGGCGGGAGCAGGGGGCGGGGGGGGCGGGGCAGGCGGCGGAATAACGGTAAAAAACCCAGGTGTGCGTAGTGGTAGGGGGCGTGCAGTCACTGAACAATTGATTGTTTGTGGTTTTATGATGAGAAACTTAGAGGGTTTAGTAAAAAATAAAGCTGTGCGGGGAGCTGAAGTGGAACAGACATTCCGGTGACCCATATTGAATTTGAGGCTTTTGTTAGGGGACCAAAAGGGGATTAATAATAGGCGAAAGTGGAAAGTTGCAAGATAAAAGTATGAGGCGTAATAAAAGAATTTCTGGACAAAACTTTACTTTTCAAGACATAAATGGGGAAATGGTTATAAACGCTAATGATATCCGGTATGGGGTTTTTTTTAAAAAGATTAAAATAGGTTGATTTTTCACGCAATAATATTGGGAAGTTTTTGTTGGTGGAAACTTTAAAAAAAATAAATCATGGTAGAACTTTCAGGGGAAATAAGCGCGGAGGGAAAAAAAGAACATACAAACGAATTAAGGGTGTTAAAATGGAACACGACGTAAGAGGGGGGTGGGGAATTTAAAGAGAAAACATAAATGAAAAAAAGTTTCGAGGAAACAAAGGATAAATGAGATTTAAAAAAAGAGAAGAAGCAGAAAGGTTTGAAGGAAATAAGAAGCTTTTTGCTGTAGGTTAAAAAAGAAAAAAAACAAGGAGTGCAAGAAATAAAATGCCATTCAGAATGTTAAAAGTATGGAAGGGGAAAAAAAAGGCAAAATTTTGGGTGAAATTTTAATCACAAAAAAATTTCCCCAAAAGCAGAAGCCAATTAGTAATTTTTAATGGTTGGTTCTGTGATTTCAAATGTTCCGATGACTGGTAGTGTGTTTTCTTGGAGGGGTGCCCCAGGGCAGTGGTTTTTTTTTGAGGGGGTTGGGGGCATGTTTTTCTTGGGGGTGTTTCTAGGGTAGATGTTTTTTTGGGAGGGTGTCTGGGGGATTTGCTTTCTTGGGGGGTGTCTGGGGCAGTTTTTTTTTTTCTTGAGGGTTTCAGGGGCAGTGTGTTTTTCTTTGGGGGGTTTTTCAGGGGCGGTGTTTTCTTGGAGGGTTTCTAGGGCAGTTTTTTTTCTTGGAGGGATTTCTAGGGGCAGTTTGTTTTCTTGGGGGGTTTTCTGGGGTATGTGTGCTTTTGGAGGGATGTCTAGGGAAGTTTTTTTTGGAGGGTGTCTAGGGCGTGTGTTTTTTTGGAGGGGTGTCTAGGGTTGTGTGTTTTTTTGAGGGGTTTTAGGGGCGTGTTTTTTTGGGAAATGATTAAGGGGCAGTGTGTTTTTTTGGGGGGGGTGTCTGGGGGTAGGGGGGTTTTTTTGGGAGGGTGTCTGGGGGTTTTTGTTTTTTTTGGGGGGTGTCTGGGGGGCAGTGGTTTTCTTGGAGGGGTGTCTGGGGGATGGGTTTCTTGGAGGGGTGTCAAAGGGGCATTTGTTTTTTTGGGGGGGGTGTCTGGGGGCGTGTGTTTTCTTTGGGTTTTAGGCGTTGTTTTTTTGGGAGAGGTGTCTGGGGGCGGTGTTTTCGGGAGGTGTTTTGGGGGCAGGTTTTTGGGTTGTTTTTTTTGGGGCCCCCCAATTTGGCAACCGGGGCAGAATTTTAAAGGGTTGTCATCAGATTGACAGGGGTAAAAAGTGCGAAAGTTTAAGTTGTTTCTGCCTTTTTCCCCATTTTAAGTGATTTGGATATTTCTTCAAAAACATTTTTTCCAAAAAGGTCGTTAGATTTTATTTCATAAATAGTTTCGGGGGGTTTTGATATATGACGCCAAAAAATGTGCTACTTCAGGAAAAACAAAGTAATTATAAAAAAAAAAAATTGAGAATGTTTAATCACTAAATTTTTTAGCATTTTTACAAAATGATGAAAACATTTGTTATGGCTTTTCTGCCCCCTCCTTAGATGCGTCGTAAAATTGTTAAGAATCCTGCTTGTAATACAAACAAGATTTTGACGCTAATAGTAGTACTAATTAAAAAAAGGGTTTTTTATGTACTTTTTACCGTAAAGTGGGGCGACTCCCTGCCTTTTTTTGGGTGTCCATACATCTAACATGTTTTATCACAGGACCCAATTCTATTTGTTTTTTCCAGTCTCGGGCCACACAAAGCGGGTTCCTTCCTCTTCCCTACCCCCTTAGAGAATTTTCATTGTTCAAAAAAAAAAAAGATTTTTTTGTTGCAAAACTTGTAAAATATCGATTACCCCCAATACCCCCTGGGGTCAATTATTTTGTAAGGCTTGCGTACAATTGTAAGAGAAAGTTTGTAAGGGGCAATTTCAAACCAGTTTGGTACAGTGCTGGGGGGAAAACTTTAAGTGGCAACTTCAAACCGCGGGGTAGTAGTAGCTGCGGGAAAGTTTGTAAGGGCAGATTTCCCTAACCAGTTTTGGGACTAGTAGCTGGGGGAAAGTTTGAAAAGGGCAGACTTCAACCAGCTTGGGAAAGCTTTACTGCGGGGAAAGCTTGAAAGGGGCAGACTTCTAGCCAGCTTGGTAGCTAAGCTGCGGGGAAAGCTTGTAAGTGGCAGATTTCTAACCAGCTGGTACTAGTAGCTGCGGGAAAGCTTGAATGGAGACTTCTTCCCACTTGGTACTATATCGGGAAGCTTGAATGGCAGACTTCTAACCAGCTTGGTAGCTATAGTGCGGGGAAAGCTTGTAAGTGCAGACTTCTAACCAGTTTGGGTCTAGTCTGCGGGAAAGTTTGTAGCCAGTCTCTCAGATCGATGATAAAATTGGCTCTGTGGTTCCAACCTCAATTTTTCTTCTTGTTTCCAAGGTATGTAATCCTTGAACAGTTTCATCCTATCTTCTTAGCCCTTGATTCTGACGTCATTAAAGGTTTCAAAATTACCCCTAGCCTATTCCTTTTTTGCATGTTTAGTGCTAAAATGGCACCGAGTCCCCAAAAAAAATTCTGTAAATAAATGTTTTTCCCCAAAATAGATTTGAGGTTTCCAAAAATAAATTTAAAAAGTAAATAATCCCAAATTTAAATTTTAAAAAGTTTCTAGAAAATATATAAACATATTTCCCAAAATAGATTTTTTAAATAACATATAAAAAAATTTATACGATGTTTTCAAAAATAGATTTATAGATTTTTTGAAAAAAAATTTCCCCAAAATTGGATTCTAAAAAAAGACACTTTACAAAATAAAAAACTGACTTTCCCCAAAATTAATATTTTCAAAAAGGGTTCCCTAAAAAAATTTTTCCTTTTCAAAATAAATTCTATAAAAAAAATTTTTATGTGATTCGACGTCATTGTGTTGTCATTCCTTCTCGGGGCATTTTCAACCCCAAACTGGCGCTGTCTCAATTAAAAAAATCAAGTGATCTGAAAGTAGGTCCAAAGGGCAATATTGCGAGATATGACGTCACAGGGAACACTCCTCTAAAAAAGTGGTTTCTGAAAGTAGGTTCCGGGGGTAAAATCAAATGAACTATACCGCTTTTACTAAAAAGTTTTGATAGGATCAAAAATTCCAATTTTTCCCGATTTAAAGTATAATTCTGACTTTTCAAGGACTTACATATTTTTTCCCACCCGTGGGAACCATGATTTTAAGTTTTGTAAATTTTTGTTAATTTGTTTCATTTTTAAAAAGTGGGGAGGGGGGTTGATAGCCCCCCCCAGGGTATAATCTTTTGAATTTTTAACTACACTTTTTGCAGGATCCCCATATGATAACTCCAATTTTAAAAACAATTTAATATTTTAACTGAAATAGCAAATTTGTAGAGAGTTTTCCCCAAAACCAAAAAACGTTCTCTTTAAACAAAGGCAATACCACTGCAATTAGCTTTCGTGTATTTTATGTCGTGTGTTTTTATTCTTTATGAATTTTTTTCACAGAGGGGAACACCTAAATCCACAATTGCAGTGAATGATTGAGGGACTCTACATATTGAGCTAAATCTTGAAAATGAAAGGAACAAGTTTAAACCTAGGTTCTAAAAATCAAATTAAAAGTGTTGCCAGTAAATCCCATGAAATGAACTCAAATCCAGGGTTTAAATGTAACCCCCCCATGGGAATTTACACCTTTTGAATTTAGAGGTGGGAAAAAAAATGAGGACTTCAAAAAAAAGGGCTTTTAAACGCTAATAAGACAAAAATACAATTAGGGCTAAAAAGGGAGAACCGAAACACATGATCAGATAAAAAGATGAAAAACACTATTTCATTTTGGTCAATCAGCGAATCACAAAACTAACCCACCCCAGTGGACAAGGGTGATTTTCAAGGGTTCCTCTAGCCGGGGGGTTTATACGATGGTTGTTCCCGGGAGGAATGGCCGGCGAAAGTAGGACTAATGCCATAAAAACCTGTCCCTTTTGGGGGCACAGAGGAACAATTCAGTCTGTAAAACCTTGATCCTGCCAAGAGGAGAGAGTAGGTAGTAAGCACAATTTAAAAAAATTTAGGTGGTACTCTTTTTCCCTTTGTCACACGGCTAGAAATGGCAACAAATACAACAACTTTTTGGCAAATGTACCTAAAGGTTTGAGAAAAAAAGGGGAAAAACCCACATTACCCCGTTATAAATCACCAAGTCCTGGGTTTTTAAATTTGTAGGCAACAAAAGGTAACTGACACAGATGAACTAAAATTAACTCTCCTCGGATGACAAAACCTTGTTTTTAAATTTTTATGCGGCGCTAAAAGCTTAAAACAGCCTTGGGGTTTCATTTTAACAGTTACTTGGGGGTACCGGTGTTGGGGATTGTGAACCTTTCTTGGGCAAGACCTTTTAGATAAAGCTTAAAAGTAATTTTAACCTCTCAAAAGAAGTTCTACTAATATGATTGAGAGTAAAATTACTTCTGTGCAGTGGCAAAACCAGATCTTTATTATTTTGGCAAAATTTGGTAATAGTATAAATTCCCTTTATTGAATCTAAAATTTTTGGCAAATTATATGTCATACCCCGGGCAGTTGAGTTATAAATCTTTTTTTTATTAATTTTTTAGAATTGCGTTTTTTTTGAAGGCAGGGTTTTTATATGAGATTTTTGGTTTGTTCCTTAGGGATTTTCCAACTTGAAGCAATTTGTAAGTGGTAAGGGATATGTTAATATTTTTGGGGTTTTGGGCATGTAAATTTAAATTTTAACAAAATTATTCAAGGGAGCAGAATTGATATTTGAGATATTGTTTTTTCCATTAGTTATTATTTTTAGTCATTATTTTAAATTTAAAAAAAATTATTGCATTTTATTTGGGTTTTTTCCACTTTGGGGAAACTGTTTTTTTTCTGTTTTGGGAAAAACTTGAATTACACTTTAAGTTTGTTTACTATGCATATGTGTGTTTATGTTTTGAGTGTTTTAGCCCTGTGGTTTTTTTGTTTAAAATGAAAATGTTGGTGTGTAAAATTGTAAGGGGATTTTTTGATCGGGGTAACCTTTACTACTAAGATCAGTGTAAAATAAAAAAGAATTTTTGGGACAAACAAAATAAGAAGAAAAACCCCGGACTTATTTGATACGTGGAAGTAGTCAAGTACCAGACCCCACTGTGGAATCTACTAGGGAAATAAAAGCCCCCAATATGGGGAATTCATTTCAATGGGAAAAAGATTATTTTCTATAGGGGCAGTACTTTTCTTTTACTTTATTGTCATTATAAAAAATTTTTGGGCATACTTATAAACTGTTTTTATTTTAAGCCTTATACTTAATTTATTTTGGTTGAAAATTACATATTCGGATTGATTGATTTAAAATTTTTGGTATTACAGGACATAGTTTTCGTTTGTGACCAGTCAAGAAAAGGATAGACAATGGGGTGACTATAAATACAAAACATGTAATTTTTTTAACCAGTTTTTGACAGAAATTTCAGATAAAACCTTTTATTGAATGGGCCTCCTTTCGTGAGTAAATTCATTTTGGGTATTTCACAACCTAAGTGAAAAGCAATAACAGGTTACTTCTTTGGAAAGTCAAACCAATAAAAAGAAAATAGGCTCTTAACCAAGTGGAGATGGTAAAGTTTCAGATTAAAAGTGATTATTTTTGCCATTACAATCCAAGCCATTGAGAACATTGATGTATGGAGTCTACAGCATTAAGCTTTTTATTTTATTTTGCTATTATTGTAACCTATTCTAGATTTTAAAAAACTTCCAGTAGAATAACAACGTTTATCTGTGCTCTATTTTGTCTTGACATAAATACTACCATGAAACTTTAAGTAAGTGATGGTTAAAATGTATGAAAACTGAAATGTTTGTAAATAACTCATTGTTTAACTCTTTTGTTTGAACAATGCATGTTCAGTGATACATGTGTTGTTCAATAAATTATACATCGGGATTACCTATAATAAAAATAATATATTATTACTATTATTATTATTAGCCTATTGTGTTTGTTTTGTTTTTTAGGCAGGCATTTTGGGAGATTCTGGGGATGATTCCGATAAGGACCTAACCTGGCAACCAGAGAAAGATGAACAGCGAGGAAAGAAAACGAGACTTGGAAAAATCTACAGGGTCCTCAGAGGATACCATCGAGGAAACCAGTCTGGCCTCAAACACAGACATTGATTTCATGTAAACTTTAAGTATAGACATAGTAGTTGTTGTATAGAGGAGAAAAATAAGACCACCCTGTTCTTGTGCAGCAGCTTGATGGCATAAAAGTGTTTTTTATTTTTATTTTTTTGTTGTGGAAAACTTTAAGGATTTATAGGCACACTGGTGGATGGGGAACTATTAATAAATAATTTATACGTTTTATTTGAATACTTGTTTTTTTATTTTACATTTTCTGACCTTTCTTTATTTATTAATTTTATCCCGTTGTATGTAATTGTGTTTTTATTTTAAAAGTTACATGCGCCCCAGATTTTTAAGTCTTGGGTTTAACTGGACCCTAAACTTTATTAAATAAATATATTTTTAAAACAAATCTTGCCCTCTGCTACTTTCATAAGTTCCGTGACAGGGGTAAAAACTTATTCACATTGTTGCTTAAAGACAAAATGTATGTTTCCATCATTAACCACAAAAAAAATTTTAAAATGTAAAATTTTGGGTGTCTGTATAGTTTAAATTCCCACTGGCTTCATTTCCCCCTCCAGCCGGCAGTGGGCGAGTTTCTAGACTCCCTACAAAAAAAGGCCCCTCGGGATTAATTGTACTGGCTTCATTTTCCCCCGCCAGCATGGGCGGTTTCTAGAGCTCCCTAAAAACAGGGAAACCCAGGATGAAATTTGCCACTGGCTTCATTTCCCCCCACCGGAGCAGTGGGCGATTTTCTAGAGCTCCCAACAACTATGGACCTCAAGCTGTTTTAAGATTTGGGGTCCGCAGCACATTTACAAAAACAAAGCTCAAGCCAATGATCGGAGATGTTGAAACGCAAAGAAAGGAGAGGGTTCGGAAAAAAAAGGAAAAAAAAAAAAAGGATAAGTTTTTCCATATTTAAGGGCCCTGGGAAAATTAGCCAAAAGAAGGAAGATGAGATCCCTTTGTTTTTGATACTCAAATTTTTGAAAAAAAGAAAAAAAACTATGAAAACGAATACTGTTAAAACCCAATAACAAATAACTGCCCAATTTTAAAAGTGGAGTTAAATACAAATTGTATTTGTAAAAAGATTTTAGTTAATCATGGTCATATAGCTAAAATGAATTTTTTATTTAAAAACCCGTTCCTCACGATGGTTTTTATGGGCTGAGGTGACACACTCCTAAAAATTTTTGTTGAAGAACGGGTAAAATAAGGGCGTTTTATAGAAAAAATATCCAAAACTAAAAAGCCTTATTCCCGCCAAACGTCCCCCAAAGAATATTTTTCCTACCATTTAATAAAAAAATTAGCAAACGAATATAAAAAAAATGAAGTAGAAAGTGAAGAAACCCAAACTGGTTTCTATGATGTATTCCGGGATGTTTTCAAAAAAACAGGTAAAATTGAAAAAAACCAAATTGGATAAATTAAAACTGTGATGATTCGTCCCAATGAAGCGCCCAAATAAACCACACAAAGACAAAACAAATGTCCGAGTAACAAAATTCCATGTATAGAAGCATGGAAGGTTAGACAGTTTAAAAAAAGGGCAAGATTTTTGCTAGAGAAAAAGGAAAATCAGACAGTTCCGTTTTAATTTAAAAGGTCCTCTATGTCCCTTTTTCCACGAACTTGTGTATTACAAATACTTCTTTCGTGTACAATTAACCATTAGAGAGAGCTCTTTATGAAAATTTAGAATGTTTTGTAATGATATTGATTCAGATCAATCTAAAAAAAAAAATCATGGATGAAGGTTAATTTTCTTTAAAGAAATTGTTTGAAAAACCTTTTTTTGATTATCCATGAAAAAAAACGCGCTTTTCAGAAAAAAATTGAAAAAGGGTTTCACCCTTAAAATATAATTTTTATACCATTTTTTTCCCCTTAAAGGAACAACTAGGCAATTTTTCAAAGACGCTAATTCCAAAACCAAAAAGAAGCTACTTTCACAACACCTGTCGCCAGGGCTATTTTCTATTTTAATTTTTACCTGTTGACAAGGGGGAAGTGGGGCAAGGGGTTGTATATAAAGCC
Organism: Timema cristinae; assembly: GCA_039000515.1. Taxonomy (NCBI): domain Eukaryota; kingdom Metazoa; phylum Arthropoda; class Insecta; order Phasmatodea; family Timematidae; genus Timema; species Timema cristinae. Next base: position 8,759 of record JBCFYV010002343.1, read on the forward strand.
TTTTTTTGAGTATAATTAAGGGCAACCACATTCAGTGAAAGTAGCCATACACAACCACAAAACCGCAAGGAAAAAGTCTCACACCACGCCACAAAAGCAACGCAGTTGGGGATACTAGCATTTTGGCTCTCGCAGTAACAATTAAAACGAATACAATAATTTAAAAATATCACAAGTGTGCTTTGATATAAAGTTTTTAATTTGGGGAGTATGTATAAGAAATTTAACGTGTTTTAAAAAACGGTGTGTAAATTAAGCCCCAAAAATTATCTTTTTTTAATTTAATTAAATATACCTTTGGGAATTTGCTCGACCAGGAGCAATTAACAGGGGTTTAAACGGTATATATTCCGTACAGTGAGAGGCGCCGACACGGAACTATAGAAAACCTAAACCACCGTACGATTATTTTCGGGACAAATCAGAAGTGTTTCAATCAACGCCCAAGGGGGCGATTAATTCAATAGTGTAAAATTTGGTGCCCCCGTGACGTTTTTTTAGGCAATAAAAATGGGGAAATAAGAAAAAAGGAGCGGGAAAAGAAGGCAATTTAGGGGGGGAAGAAGAAGAAACCCGGGAAAAAAGATACACAAAAAAAAGTTAAGTAGATGAAAAGGGCGGAAAAAAAAGGGGGCAAAAAATTGTGCAAACCCTGGGGTTTAAAAACTTATAAAAATGTTACAAAAAATTAATCAAAAATTAAAAGTAGCCAAGAAATAAAAAAAAAATTTTGCTATTAAAAAGAAAATGATGCAAATAACATTTAAACTAAACAAATCAATAATAAATAATCAAAAAGATTTAAGAAAGGGGTTTGTGAGCAAAATTTGGGTTATTTGAGAAAAACATTGACCTTTAGGACAGTTCCAAAATTTTAGCAGTACTTTAAAAAGGGATGAAAAATAAAGGAAGGTAAAAAATAAAAAAAATTTGGGGGGAAAAAAAAAAAAAAATTTAAAGGGAAAGGCAAAATTCAATTAAAAGGAAAGATTTCGGCTAGTAAGAAAAAATAGAAAATAAGCAAAATCAATTAAAAGGGGATAGGAACAGGTGAACACACACAAAAAATGTTAAAAAATCCAACACAACCTTAAAAAAAATAAATAGGGAAAATCATATTTATTTCAGCAAGACCCAAAAAAAATTTTTAATTAAAGAAAATTTTGGAATTGTTTTAAAGGGGGTAGAGAATTAAAAAAAAATTTTTGATTTTTTGGTTGAAACCCAAAATTAACCTTAAATTGGTAAAATTTCATTTATATACCCTCATTTTTAAAGGGGGAAAAAAAGTCATTACACTTATTCCAAAAATTTTTAAAGGGGGAAGGAAAATTTTCAGCAGTACGTAAAAAAAAAAGAGAAAGGATTTAAAGGAAAAAAAAATTTTGAAAAAGGCAAAAAAGAGATATTTTTAAACATCTGGAAAAATGAGGCAAAACTTGGCAATATATAAGGAAGGGAAAAAAAATGAAAGGCACGAGAAATTTTTTGGAAAAAATTGGGGTCAAAACGCAGGAGATTTTTTTCAAAAATTTTCAATGGAAAAAATAACGACAAGGTATGAGGTGTTTAATAATTTTTTGACCCAGGGAAAAATATTTACTTTTAAACCCGTGTAGAGGATAATTTGAATTCTTCTAATGAATATTTTCCCAAAAGCAGTACAAGACGTTCTAATCAGTTTAAAAAAAACAAACATTAAAGAAGTAGAGAGAGTATTGATGGTATTTGACGATGATTTTCAAGAAATCAATCAAACAGGTATAAAATTTATAGGCATAGGGAATCGTCAACCCTCAAATCAGAGAAATTAATAATATTACGATACCGGGAAAATAGAAGATTCCAAATCCTAATATAGAGTATCAAAAAAAATAGGAACCAAGGACTTTGTGGGAAGTAAATTAAGTGATAGATAAATTATGCAAAAAATAATGTAGGTCACCCCAGATTAAAAACCAATCAAATACTCAACCTCCAAATTTTTAAATTTTTCACCACTTTAGAGACATCAAATTTTTAAAGAGTATGTCCCCCAAAAAAATATTCGATCCAGGAGGCAGTCAGAGAAGCATTTAAATTTCGGATCATTTAAATTAAACAATCCCGAAGTTTTAATAAAGATTTAAAATTTTTAAATTTTGGAAAATGGGGTAACATAATTATTAAGTCGTAGTAAGAAATGTTAAAAGTATAAATTTAAGTTAAAAATTTTAACACACAAATTCAGCGAAGTATAAGTAACAATTCTTTTCTAAGAAAATTGAGGGGTACGCAGTTGTTAAAATAAAAAAAAATAAAAATTGTAAGGAAAACCCTTTAAAGACCAAAAATACGGAGAAGTGACAAATTTAAACTCTTTTTCTTTAAAAGGTAAAAGGTTTTATTGTTAACCGCTACACTCATTATATAGCTAAAAACAAGTTGTAAAAATTATTGCAACTACTCGTCTTCGAAATAAGTTTGAGGTGAATTTTTCTGGGAAACACAGTTAAAAAAAAACTTCTTCAAAATACGCACAAATGACATTCAGAAAGGGGGCAATACAAGATACGCAAAAAAAAAAAAATGGGGGGGGGAGGGGGCGTGATCCCTCGGGGGATGCAAAGGTAAAGAAAAATCAATAGAAAAGAAGGGTGGGGGGGTTGGTTTTTTTTGTAAAAATAATTAAGTTTTATTGAGTAAATTTAAAGAAAAATTTAAAATTTTAAAAAATTTTTTTAAAAAATTTCTTTTTAAAGAATTTAGGAATTTGTTTAATTAAAAACGTTTGGAAATCAGAAAAATTTTAATTTTTTCAAAAATGGTATTTTGTGAATGGAAAAAGTTTAAAAATTTTATATTTGTGTGGGGATCATTTTAATCAAAAAAATTACTTTTCAATAAATTCAATAATTGATTAAGTTTAAAAGAATAACAAAGTAAGCTGATGAGCTAAAAGAAAAAGATTTAAATATTTAAAGAAATTAATTTAGTTTTGCACTTGGTACGTATTACGTAAGTTAAGGTGAGTGGAAAATAAAGGCATAGTGCTTTTTAAAAGCATTTTTTAATGAGGATTTTTAGGTGTTTTTTGTGACTGTAACTAAGCAATGTGTGAAAATATATTGTTAATAAATGGAAGATATTCTCCCACTAAACACTTATACTTAAATTGTTAAACAAGAATTGCTTCACTAGATTTAAGAATGCATCCCACAAAGAGATAGTACTGCCCCATAAAGCTTATCCATGATTGACAAAGAAAAGTTTGAAACTGAACTAAAAGTATTCTACTGTAGGACTGATACCATGAATATTGCAAATTAGTTGAGCCGCTGAAATTTATCTTGGAAAAAATCTAGATGGTTTTTTAGTGAAATTACGAAACTGAAAAAATTTCCCTTTCTTGACAATTTCCCATGACTATATCATAGGCAGAGCGCTGCTTTTCAACATTGAAAAGAATAAAAACTTTTTTAAAGAAGCACTGTGAATTCGGAAAAATCAAAATTTGCGCTTACAGTACTTTCAGTGCAAAAAATTTCCTCAGTTGTCATCCAGAGATCAAGGAGAAAATTATTGAGCTTTTTACGCAAATTAAAACAAGAAGAATGGATTTCATTTTTAAATAAAATAGATCAAGCTTGAACTGTAACATTTAAGTTAAAGTAAATAAAAAATGCTCGTATTGTGGTTATGATTTTATTAAGTCCCGAATAATTTTCTTTTTATAGATTTTTTTCCTTTTACACAATTTTAAAACAAAGGCTACAATTTTTCTGGAACAGCACCCCCACTAATTCTAGCTACGAGCCCCCACTGAATACAATACAAGTATTCGTTGGATGAAGTAGGGTAATTCAAATTTACTAACCTCAAGAGATATGTAAGGCAGGGAAACTCAGCAAGAACAGCTTAATCTTGGTGAAACAATGACAACTGTTGTTAATTGCTCAAACAATCAACCTTTGGGTATAAAAACCCCTGAAAAAGCAGGACTTACTGTCCCTGTTAGCCCTAATAGATCAAGATTGCCCTGATTTCTATAAGAAGCTGCCTATTTCTGGTCGAGCCTTGAATTTGATGAGATCCAGGATCAATTCGAAGAAGATAACTAATAAAAGGTTTTTTAAGTGCTTAAGAACATCAATTTGCCATAATGAAAATAAAATGTTTCTCAATCATTCTGTGTTTTTTTTCAAAGCCTCAAAATATTTAGCTATCTCACTTATCAGGGTTTTTCCCAACTAACCAAACAAATCTTATATACATTGTTGTAAGATGGCAAAACATTTAAAATGTTGGAAGAGAGTGAGAAAATCTTGGTTTGTAGCCAACACTTAGCAACAAAACTTAAACAAATATTTTACATGTATGGTTCAATGAAAAAATAACAGCATTTATATAATATTTTATAATTCTAATATGCTAGAAGGATTCAAACTATCTTTGAATTGAAAAAAAGCTCTCCTGAAAAATTAGCAAAAGTGCACTTATCAGGTTTTGCCATCTGATCACAGAATTATACTTATCTTCCATTCAATAAAATACTTATTGTATAGGCTATGATTTATGTAATAAAGTTTTATTATGGTGTTAAACAGACTATAAGAAATCTGCGTGTGACAGAGAAAGGACCGGATGAGAGACATGAACAGAGCGTATGGGCTCCTGGGAGAAAAACTACAGGCCTGTAAACCTCCTGGAAAGAAAACTATCTAAAATAGAATCACTTAGGTAAGATCCTAGCATGTCTTATTAATAAAAATTGAATGCAGATGACTTACAGGATTAGAGTTACACGTATCCATGATACACGGCTGTGATACTCTCACGATAGCAACTAGCAACGGACATTTTTTGATTGTTCTTTTAAAAGTTGTGAGTGTTGTAAAAATAAAATTAATTTAGCTTAACAATTAAAGGAAACTTTTATAATTTTTTCCATGCACATAGTTCTATTAGTTTTTATTAACCTAATATTTTAAAACTAATCTAACTAAGCTAATTTTAGTGTGTGAAAAGGGGGTCCCTAAATTCCATCTTCCCCGCCCCCTGTTCCTCGGGGGGTCTGTTTGGGTTGCTATGTCTGTAAATAAAAAAAAGCTCTGATGACTCTAGACCAAAAAAATTGCTGTAAAAATGTTGACCTCCTTTTAAGTTTAGCAATGATTTCTCTAAACCAATGATTCTTTCCTGGCAATTAAAATGGACCCTCGGTGGCCGCATGGTCTAAGGTGTCTCCGCAAGAATATACTACCAATGGGGAAGGTTTAAAAGGTTCAAATTTGGTTGGGTGATGGGGTGGTTTTTTTAAGGGGAGTTACTAAAACTTTTGCGTAAAAACCAAAGCGTGCTAAAAAAGAAACCCCGGAAGGATTTTTCAAAGGTTTTTCCCCATTCCCTTTTTACGCAAAACGGTAAAAATTTCTTCTAAAAAATTTTTTCCCCCCCCCTCCCCTTGAGCAATGATTATATATGTAATAAACCGAACAGGGACAAAACGCCAAAAAAATAAAATAAGTAATTATATTTTTTATATATTATAATATTATTTTATATATATATATGGACACTGGCAAGGTTATGTTTTCAATTAGAAAAATTAAAAATTTCTAATACTCAAGCAGGGGAGTGGCCCTTAGATACCCCGTGGGGGGTTCTGCAAAAATTAAAAGAAAGGTTCCTTCCTTTAAAAAAATGTTTTTATTTATTTTAAAAAAACCCCCGTGTTTTGTCTGGGGTCCCCCGGAAATACATCTTCTGAAAATACGTATCAAAAAGAAAAACCCTCCCTTTTTTGTTTTTGGTGTTGTTTCTTTACCCCAAAAAAAAGACTTTTTATTGTCTGTTTTTTATGCTTTTAATCACAAATTTAAAATATAACAAACTGGTTTCCCCGGTTCGTTTTATTAAACAAACGCATACTTCGACAACTTCAAAATATAAAAGAAAACCATTGAGGAAGTTTTTTATTTTCATTCGGGTTCACGGGGGAAAAAATGCCAAACCCCTCTTTTCCCCCAAAAATTGCTACTCCATTACACGCGTTTTGGGAAAAATGCTGTTTTCCCCCTTTATACAAGATAAAACCCCTTTCTGACTACAATAAAGTAGGTTTGGCCCCAAGCATCAACTTGACCCCCCCGCTGAATGGGCCCAGAAGGGCACGTGACCAGCCCCTCGCTCTTTTATTGGCTGCTTAAATATCCTTCCCCACCCCGACTACTTTTCCCCCCTAATTTCCCCCCCCCCACAGCAACAAACCCCCGGCATTTGGTTCTTGTTTTTTAATTATTAATTATTAAAATTGGTTGGGATAGAGGTGTTGGGTATTTTTTTTTATTGGGGACTGGTAGATATTTATTTTAAAAACGGATTAAAAGACTTACTAGGCCCTTGGGGGGGGAAAAACGACCGCCTCCATGCACCCAAAAAAAATTTGGGGAGAGTGAAAAAAAAGTCCATGTGGTCCCCGGTTTTGCACCCATCCGTATTCAGCTTGCATCGCTCGTGCTGAAAGTTCGGGAAAATTTCAATCTCACCCAGGGACAGAGGGGGTTTCCTTATATCCAATTTTAATAGGAATAGCCTTATCTTAAAGATAGAAAATTTTACCATATCTACTCTACTATTTATCGGTGTAATAATCAAGCAGGTTGCGTTCTTTCCATTTTGCACAACCTTTTGCTAAACCAAACTTATTCATTCGGCCCATGGGAAGTACATGCAACCAGTTGTGTACCGTAGGTTTTGCGTCACCTGTTTGCACCACCGTGTTGTTCTTCTGTGCGTGAGCACTTGTCCCACCATCATTTGCATTCATTAAAACGGTAAAGTGTACCCCACAGTTGCATGAACAGAGCATCGAGCAGGCACCTCCGTCCACTTCGCTATGTCGGAGCTGACTAACGAAATAACCGGGATCTACAAACGGACTATGGACAGATCTGTGTTGCACTTTGCGCAGAGCACATTAGAGTGTTTAGGTCATTACAGTCGGAAAGGCTTTGAATGGGAAATAAATAAAACCCCGAGCATTACATTCGCTCATTTAATTTGTTATTGGATAGTATAAGCATCAAGATGAGTTTTAAACGCTCTGGAAAACGGATAGTTCGGGATGTTTAATCAATTTTGTATATTTTAATGGTTTCTAATTTGATTATCATGTCAGGGTGTACAAATAGTATTCTCTTCTTCTTTGTTAGATGTTAAGCCCAATAGCCTGGACCAGCTGCTGCAGTTTGCGGAAGAGGGAATTTGCAGAGCGGGTGGTGACTGGCCATGGGTAAATAATTTATTAGCTGCCTACCATAGACTTGCCACTGTTTTTATTTCTGTAAATGGTAATTATAATGTATTTATTTAATTTCAGACTACTGAGATCTATACGGGTTGGACGAGGCTTTTTGGGGGTTTGGGAACATCCCCGCAGGAGGCACCCCAATTGATCTGTGCTACGCACGAGTCATCGGGGGGCCCCCGTGGACCCCCTACAACACCCCGGCATCTAGCAGGCCCCCGCCGGACACGGCTACCCAAACAAAACACCCAGGCAGCCTCTCGCTGGTGCACCTATCGTCTGCACCCCCTCTGTTTTGGAAAGATTTGGACACCTTGACCGACTGATATGTAAGTAACGTCTACAAGAAGCCACTAGTCTGAAAATATACTAGTCTCTCTCCCCTCTCGCAAACCCCGTTATTTCGTCATGGATCGAACCCTTTTGACAGCTGGGAGATTATACTAGCTCGTTTAGTGTATAGTCCCTTTACGATTAAATGCATTAAAAACATGAGCCATTGGGGGAGTCCTGGTTAAATTTCCCTGGTCATAACGAAAATACTGGTTTATTTTTAATAAAAATGCCTGACTGGTTATTTTGTACATGTTCCTGGGTTCATTTCCATTCAAAGACAAACATTTTAACTGTCGATTTACAATGTGACGATCAAATATTCAAGCAACTCTTTAGTGTCTACGTTAGCGTGTCTGTGTAGTAAACTCATGGTCCCGGGTTCATTTCCTGTACAAAGGCAGAAAATTATAATCGCCCCTTTATACATTTATTAAATTCACTTTCAGCAAGAGTAAACAAAGTATGTACACTTCATTTATTATGTGGTGGATTGTAATAAAACCCCTTTTAAATATTACCCAATTTAAAGAGAGAGAGACCAACCTATATGTATGCAATGCCATGGGACACTGGTTCGAATCAAAACAGGGGCTGAAAATGAGAGTTTATCCCTTCTTTTAATAAATATGTGTCGGCATACAGCTGAATCTAGATACATCTTTCAATTAATCAAATAAGGCGGCAGCTAGTAACTTATTATAACTAAACAAATGTTTTTGAAACGGTTGAACAAATTTTTTTTAGTCATCACTCAGTTTAAAGAGCGCCGTTATAAAAGTCAAATTTGACTAATCAACCGCATCAAATGAATGTTGCACAGGGGAGGTGACCATATTTGTGTTTTGTAAGTCGCGGATTGTCTATCCCTCATTATGCAGGCTTCAGAAACAACACCGGTATTCATGCTATCAATTCATTACGAGAAGATAAGACCCTAATCGATCAAATACATATTTTTACTAATTTATTTTTCAGGGTCGAAAATAAAATCTGAAAGGGTTTTTTGTTTTAATAAATCGACACATTAATTACCGATGTAAGTAGCTGAAAAAATTCAAACGAAAAGTATCTTAAGACTAAACTCGCTTGATAAAATAATTATTGTACATGAAATGATTGTTTTAATAATAAAACATAAACCTACCGAAATAAATTTCACTTAAACAACTATATAAAATTATGACAAAAACACTTAGGGCTCCCTAATATCACAACGGCGCGATGAGTTTTGCGAATGTGGTTTCAACCAGAAATTTGTGTAGGAAAAATATTAATACCAAAAGTATTAAAAAGATGAGTTTGAGGTTCGAATCTTACCGGGTAAAATTAAGGCATTTTTATCACTACCCTCCATGCAAATGGGGAGTTCCCATATGTGAATTTTGGTTTTCAGCTATTAGTACATTATTTAATCCAAACATATTATAAAGATGAGTTTGAGGTTCGAATTTCCCCGGGGTAAGCTAGAGGCATTTTTTTCATTCTCTTTCCACGAAATGTGGGTTACTTTCTGTGAAATGTTGTTTTCACCCAAAGCAATTATGTGATATTATATTATATTAAAAGTATTAAAGAGGTGAGTTTGAGGTTCGAATCTTACCAGGGACAATAGAGACATTTTTATCACTTCCTCCACGCAAATACTCCCTCACTTCTGTGAATGGGGGTTTTCAGTAAAGAATTATGTACATATTTTTTAATCCCAAAAGTTTTATACTTTTTAAAAGAAAAAAAACCCCTATGTTTGTAACAATGCTTGCTTTGACATGATTATATTTGAAAGGAGCCGGAAAAAGGGTGGGAGCCCCCCAAAACACCCCCAAAGGCGGGGGGTGGCCCCCCACCCCGTTGTAGACACATCCCCCATCCCAGGGACCCGGGGTTTCGCCCCCCTGTGCCCCCGGGGCTGGAAGTCTTCCCCCCTGCCTCTACGCAGGGAAGGGGGTTCACCCACATCGGGAGTGGGGGGAGGGGGGATCGTGGGCGTCGATAGCAGGACCGTTTCGGCCCCTCAAGGGATTTAGGGGCCCCGGAAAAGTATATAGGGCGGTGCATTTAAAAAAGGGTCCCCCCCGATCGGAGGAGGTTTAAAAAATTGAGGCGTTTTTTTTATACTGGGGAAAAATTTTCGTACAGCTTGATGCCCTGGAAGCGATCGTGACAAAATTAAGTTGGCTTGAAGAAAAAAATTATAATTTGCCCCATCAGCTGCAGGACTATGGCGTTGGCCCCGATGCAGCGGCTTATTTTTGAGGTACTACTCTCGCGCGGTTTGTGTATGTTCTTTTAGGTTAGCAGACCAGTTAAAATCATGACAGTTTTTAAAACGTAACCCGGCGTGTTGCAAGTAATACTTTTTTTTTTGAGTAAGCACCACTATACTTTAAAAAACTCTGTCTTTTAAAGGACCTCGCGGGGGGGGAATATAAAGTGATAAACTCGCCCCCGCTAGCCATATAGTGAAAAACCCAAAAGGGGATCATTCATTCAAAAGGGCACTCTTTCCCTTCCCCGTGCTTTTGGTCGTCCCAAATATTGTGTGATAAAAGAAAACCGTGTATGGATGTAAACACCTTTAAACAAATCAAAGGGGGTCGAAATATTAAAAAAATACAAAGCGAAGATTTATTTGGTAATGCCATGTGAATTTTTTTAAAAGGTGGGGGGCTAACCAAAGCTGAAAAAATTTCAACATACCTTCTGAATAAAAAAATCACGGGTTCAGGGAACTAGGGAGAGAAGGTCCATATAAAGGGTACTCCCTCCGAACATTCCTTCAAGGGGCACCTTGATTTGTATTTTACGACGAAAAGAAAAACATTTGATGTCATAACATCCTGACGGGACGTTTTTAAAGTGCTCGATTTTTGCCGTGGGGGCCCGTGTCCCGTTAAAAAAAAGAACGAGCACAAATGTGCACCCGCGTGCAAAAGTGCTCGCTAAAGCGGTTTGTAGCGGGGTATCTGTGGTCTGTAAAGACTGCGGTCGATGGTTCAAAACCCCAACTGTTTTGATAACCAAAAACGTAGTTTTTGCGAGCCCCGGTCGGTTTGGATGTCAAAAAAGGTTTGGATTTGGGGGGCAATTTTTCGTTTGGGAAAAAAATAAAAAATATTCAACAGGTATTTGGGACTTTTTGTAGAGTATGGAGCCCAGGGGACTTTTAGGCTTTTCTGTTTTATGAAGCGGCCACGTCAAACCCGTCACTGGAAAATGGTAATTTCATGTTTGTCTTCTACGATTTTAAATGTAGACAAGAAACGCTTCTTCAAGGTCGGCCGGCACGTACTTGACGAACCTAACCTTGGTCGGAATGGTTGAAAGGGGCCTACGTACTAGAGATGCAAAAGCCCATCATTGCTCCGACTGTGGGGGCGATGGGAAACGAATTTTTATGGGTATATCACGTAGCCGATTTTTTGATTCATAGAACAATTTAAAAGCTTAAAAATTTTAAAAGATAACCCTCCCGGCCAAAACGAAAAAACCTATGAGGGAAAATTTTATTTAAATTATATGATGGAGGTTAAAAAATGGACTCCAAAAATTTAATTAACGGGGGGGAAAATTGCCCCTGCGTTAGGTCCGCTCCACTTATTACTAAATGAACTTTACCCCGTATCGTTGCCCAAAATTTCCCCCAAAAACTTTTGGCTTGGAGAGTCTTTGGGCCAAAGGGGGATTTCCCCCCCATTTTTTAAATAAAAAAAAAAGTGGGGTTAGGGGTCCCTTGCCCCCAAAGGAGGCCTGGGCACGGCGAATGTCAGTCAAGGGAAAGGAGCATTTTGGAAATGGTATGACGCTTTGGTCAAAAAATTATGTTTTTGTTTTTAAAAACGTGAGTTGGAAACTGATTGTGTAAAAGATGAGAGATCCTACGAAGGGCCTCCTAAATTTTAGAGAGGATCATGGGGAAAGAAAGGGGGAAACCCTTTCGAAGGCGGTACGTAGTAGAGGGGAATTTTGGTTTACCGCCGAAGTCATTTTAAGGAAATACTATCGGTATTTCCCTATCGGTGGCTATCGGTGCCGACCAACAGTCACACGTCATTACAATGGCTTGCGGGGACCCATCACGCGTTCTCATTCTTCATGCGGGTAAGGGCCGTCAAGAAAATGTTTTTGGGGCGACGTGTAGAGGGCGTTGTTAAAGCTGGAGATACCACCACCGTTTTCAGTTCTGGGGTTGTTTTTGGCACGGGTGCCCTTTGTTACCTAATGGGACCCCCCCGTAAAAAATAGTTCCTCGAGCCCATGGAGACGCGATATAAGCGCCCAGGGTTTTTTTGGGAAAGTTTAAGAATGCCGGTACCGGTCGTAGAGATTGGGGTGCATGTTAATGCGGAAACGCACAGCAGGACGCAAAAATTTGTACCCCCGGCACGGGGGTGTATGCCAAGGAACCTCTCAGCCCGGGAGGATTCTTTGGCGGGCGTAAAATTTACAAGCTCTTCCACAAAGCAGACCTTCTTGTGGGGAAAGATCAAGTACTTGGTGGGTTTTTGTATCCATATTTTGCAAGTACAAAAAAATCCCCCGTCGGCCCCCCAAAAATTTCTTGGAACCAAATTGTCCTTCTATAGTAAAAGTAAAAGGGGCAACCCAAATTTTTCAGTACCCCTACGGGGGTTTTATTCCCTCCCCGATTGCCTCAGGATAAACGACAAGTTAAGATCTTGTGCGGAAATGCGGTGGGGAGAAAAAACAAATTTGGTTCGCAAAAACGACAAAAATCGGGGTTTAAAGGTGTGGGTGTTTGACGAGACCCGGGAAAGCGTTGAGAAGGCACACTTTGAAGAGTACAAAAATGGGGGGAGTACAATTATCTTTTGGGCCCGCGACGCGTTTAGTAGCCGTTTCATGGGTACATTAAACTTTTTTGAAAATTAAACAAGAACCAGGGGTGGCCAGAATGGTGTCCCTCCCCACGAGGAAAAGTTAGTTTATTCAAAATTATGGGGAAAGGAAGGCAAAAAACTCGATTTCGGTCTTTTTGTAAAAACCCTGGTCCCCGACTCGGCTTTTTTTTTTAAATTCATTTTGGGGAAATTTTGGGCAAAGCCCCATTTACCACTGTACCCTTTGTCAAAGACATATGGCTCCAAAAGTACCTGCGGATCCGAATCACCGTGGACAACGTCATTGATGAAAATTGGAGGTTATTTTCCCTCAATTAAAGGATGCTCGTAACGCGTTGCCCCCTAACCCTTAAAAGTTGTGGCGGTGGAAAGCTACCGCTATACGGCTAGGTTGATTACAGTATCCTTGAAAAATTTGGGGGGGGAGCGTTTTGTATCAGATACAAAGCGTTTATTACCGGCCCCCCGGCGATTGAGTTACCGACCGGAGATTTTTTAGGTGACCTCACTGAAAACTTCAGGATTAGGGTCCAGAAGCTACTTAGGCCTTTGTATTGGTGGTCCCAAAATTAGCGTAACGAGTTTTATGGTGGCGATCCTGCCAAAACAAAAACGGTGTGCAAGGATCGGGGGTCACCATAAACATGGAAACCGGAACGATTTTAAATTTTTGAATTTTTAAAAGCGATGGTCATGAACAGGTGCGGAAAGATAATAAATAACCCGCACAAAATTGTAAAAAAAGGGTCTTGATTTAGTACTTTTTTCACGACAAAGTTTCCGGGATGTACCCAACGGGGGATAACCAATTTTTTTAAATTCTTTTTCCCTTTTGGGGTATAAAAGTCCTTGAAAAACGCACTCGCCACACTAAAAGGGTTTTAATTTAGAGGGCTGAAAAACCATATTTTTTTTTCCTCTAGACATTTTCCATGAATACCATTTTTCAAAGATTTGAGTTTTTCATTTTTTTTTCTGCATGAAAACAACATTTTTTCTTTTTTTTATGTCCCCGGGTTTACTTTTTTATTTTTTTTATTTGCCAGTACAATCCTCCGCCTCCCTGATTATTTTTCTAGTAAATTATTTTTTGTTTTTATATTTTTTTTAAATCTAATAAATTTTGTATATATAAAAATAAAATATATTATTTATATTTTTAAAAATTTTTTTCTATCAATAAATAAACTGTTGAAAAATTTTTTATTTTAAATTATTCAAAAAATTTAATAAATGATAAAATTTTTTTTTTCTTTAAATTAAAACCCATTTTTTTTTAGTCGAGGCCACTTTTCCCCTTTGAAAATATTCACAGTATATTTTTCCTGTTGTGTAAATTTTGTAAATAAAACCAGTTATGTTTATAAAATATTATATATTGTAAATATTCCAGTAACTTTACATGGTTATACTTTTTCAGCCCAAATAAATATTGGAAAAAATTTTTATGTTTGAGTTTTAGTATATACCTCCTCCCCCCCACCTTAAAAATACAAGTCATATCCTATTGTCTTCTAAAAACATTATGGAAAAGTTAAAAACCCCCTTTTTTCGGAATCCTAAGGGGCCCTTCCCGGCGTGGAAAGTACTTTTGTAGAGTCTACCCCGTCCCCTGGACACAATGTGTGACGTTAAATTTGATAAAATCACTGGATTTGATTTATAGAACGGGATTCAAAACAATCCCCATGTCATTTTCTGTAAAGGGTTTGCGGAAAGGATGATTCTGAAAGGGATTCCACCTGATTATTTTGGCGCCTTTGATGCGTGAAGCAAACGAAGTGGTCGTGATTTTTTCACTAATGAGCCACCTCAAAATATTAGGTAGTTTTACACAAAATTTTTCCCCATGGGGGAAGGGTCAAAGAGACATTTCCTTAAACGCCTTATATCGTCCCTTTTAAAAATCCCGGGGATAAAAGTCAGATTCAACATTTGCACGACAAGTCTGTCCTGAAATTTCCCCGTTTTTAAAAGAGGCTTTACACCGATACTCAAGTACCCCTCCGGCTATTATTTCAAGATTTCAAAAAAGGGTACATCGGAATGGTTCGATATAAAACCCGACAAATTCGGTGGCTGTATCTACCCAAAAAGTTAAAATCCCGACACTTCCCCTTACAGATCATTTATAACCATGATCCTAATTGCTGAAGCGGGCCCTCTGTTACGTGCGATGTATCGCATAAACCCCGCAAAAACGTGGGCTTGATAAAAACCGGCCGCAAGAAAGGGTTGACTCTTTTTTGGAGTGTCCCTCAACATTTTAAAAGGGGGGTAAGCTAAAAAAATGCGCGAAGAAAAATTTACTGTCACAAGCGGTGTTGCGAAAGCTGGTCAAACGAGGAGAGTGGGAAGAAGAAGAGACAATCCTTTTCAGAAGGAGGAGCGTTTTGCCTTATTTTTAGCCCTCAAATCAGTGGGGTCCTCAATTCCTTATTCAAAAGTAAAAAATGGAACACACGAAAAAGCGTTTGGTGTCCCCGGAAATTACACCGAAACGATAACCCACCAAAAACAGCTTCGGAACAAATCTATGGTTCCGAGTTGGACTAGGAATTGGAAAAACCCCTGCTTCAAATTTGTAAAAAGTTAAAGGCTTTTCCCACAAGGCTACATCGTATCACACTTTAGTAAACCCCCGTCATCTGAAACCCCCACCGCCAAAACCCGGAAATGTCTGTATTCCCCTCCCAACTGTACTTAATATTACAAGCCAGGCAGTAAAAAACTGAACATTTACTAGACATTTAAGTCCCGAGGAGGAATCTCTTGGGACTCGAAAGGAGAATGATTATTCAAGATCGCCTCTCCCGGGGTCCCAAAATTGTGGATTTATAAAGATTGGTCAGAGCAAGGACACGTAAAAAGGGAGTGTGGCGAAAGTTTCTCACGGCGTTGCAAAAAAAAAACGTTCCGAAAAAATTTATTGTAAACCCGAAAGTTTGGGACCATAGATATCCGAGCCCCACCAAACCCCTTACCCTCGCAACGCCAAAGAAGATGAAACTGAAGAGGGTGGATGAAAACAAAATGGCTGCCGTTCAAATTAAAGGAACGTTGGCCCATATCTATACGGGCCCTTCTCATCCCGCAGAATTTGAGGGGGGCGTCGCTCAAAAGGGGTCCAAAAAAGTCCGAAAAAAAACGAGAAGGCTTTGTGCGCAGGCGCTTATTCCCTACAAAACCCGTGGTAAAAAAGTTTCCACGCAAAAATAGTGGGGTCAAACATTGGGCGATCCTGGCAACGATTAAGATATGAGAAGTCCAAAAAATCAACGAGGGGCAGTGTTCTTGTCCCGTCTCGACGTGTTTAGTTAAGATGGGCCCGGGCGAGGGCGCTTATCCAAAGGGGAGCGTCGTGGAGAGTCTTTTTGGGACATTTTCAACCAAAATGGCCCTAAAAAATCTAATTACGACGGCAAGGGGGCAGAGTTCCCCGGCACGTTAGCCAAAAAATTTCTCAACAAGAAAGGGGTGCATTCTACAACTCAAAAATCCGGGGGAAGGCAAGCATCTATAACGATTCAATAGAACCTGAAAGGGGCTTTGGGAAACTACTTTACCAAAAAAAACACGTATCGGATGTGGAGTCCTCCCAAATAGGTCAACGCTTAACCCGGTGAAAAAAAATTTAGTATCAAATGGGCCCCTACGCCGTTTCAGAAATAAGGGGCTTCAAGCAGAGATAAACTGTACCCTAAAAGGGTCCAAACCGAAGCCCAAAAAAAAATTCGGTGACACGGTGCGATTGCAAAACCAAAATGCTGTTTGAAAAGGGGGTACGAAAAAATTGGGGCGAAGATTTTCAAAACAGCAGTGTTGTGTTGCGACAACCTGTCGTCTACAGACTCACCGATCTTGAGGCGAAAAAGTGGGGGGACGTTTTAAACCTGAATTGCAGCGCGTACGTCTCCCAGAAACTTTTTAAAAATTGATAAAATACTACGTGCCAAGGGTAAAGGCGCCCGAAAGAAAGTTTTTATTTCAGTGGGAAAAGGTTACCCCCCCAAGTTTAATTTTGGATTCCTGCAGTTTCGTCAGCACCCTGCCATAAGGACCAGTTTTACTCACTTTGCCGAGCGACAGCTCTTTGGGTATTTCCCCAAAAAACCCCCCGAAAAATTTTCACCACGCAAATTCTTACCGTTTTTACATCGGGGGCGGTGGGAAGACGTCTGGTTATTTCAATACCTTTTTTTCCCCACCTACACAAGTGTCAAAATATTTTATGGTCAAAGGGGGGACGCTAAAGGGTGGAACAAAATTAAGGTTTTATCCCTGCTGGAAATACAGCACTACCAAAAGAATTGATCAAAGTCCAAACGACGTAGAGCCGTTTCAAGGGAATTCAGGATTTTATTCAAGTAAAAAACCTCAAAAATAAGTGGGAAGTTATCTCTCACCGATATAAGCGTGATCTATAACCCAATAAATCTACAGCTCGGGTTTTATCCTCAGACAATCTTTTCAAAGTACCAAAATACCGTACGCACAACAATTTCTAGGCCCCGCCCTCACAAAAGACATCTACCGATTTCGTGAGCCACAGCCCGTGGGTTAAATGTGGCACCGCTGTTAGTATTCCCGGATCAACACGAAAAAAAATCTCTAGGATAAATAAAACAATTAGCTATGATCCCTTGCAACGCCCCTGTGAAGGGAAATTTAAAGCTCGGGAAACAATATAAGAACCGAAAGGGTGAACCTGTTCATTCGGTTTGGAAAAGTGTGGTGAACTTTATTTTGACGTTTTAAAGATGAAATGTCCCCCCAAAGATACTATATCAACCAGGGTGAAACAGGAATATTTCGATTACCACGGTGTTCCCCATCAAAGAGGGGATGGGATAGGAATTTTTTTTTGTGGTCTTTTCAAAAGGTCGTACCGTTGTGAGAAGTGGCGCTAAAGCTACGGAAAACAGGGCTCATACGGGGATCGAGTGCTCTCCAACGTTGCCCCAAACAACGGGGTCCTTTCAAAGAAGCCTACGGGATAAAAGTCGGGGAGGGGTAGAACAATTGAAATCGGCTGAACAGAAAATCAAAACGTGATGACCCGGGTAGCTATAAAAGGGGGTCGTAAGAAGCAACGACGTATTCTAATTGTCACCCACGTAAAAAGGTCAAGAAAGAAGCTAAAGATTTTCGTTAAAAAGTCATTTTCTCACCCCCAGTCCCGCGAGTGTGCCAGCACAAAATCGAAATCTTTTTCCCTTCCATTCCACCCACTCAAACCAGTTTAAAAACGGAAAAGGTCCCTTAAAAAACCGATCTTCCCTCACTGAGATTCACCCCCGAATTTACCCTTACCGACAAGGCGGTTCTTATCATGTTTCACAGATATGCTCTTTTATCGGGGGGCCTCAGAAACCCCCGTTGGGTTTCAAGAGGTTTATCAGATCGCCCCGTCAACAAAATGGTTGCATTTGATTCACACAGGGGGATTTTTTTTTTTAACCAAAAAAAAGTCTCACCGCCCAGAACACGTAGCCCATAGATCATACATTGGGAAAAGTGCTCATTCAACATGAAGCCAAAAAACGCTTTTTAAATTGCGGCTGTGGGTTTGCGACACCCCCGGAACCTTTGAGGGGTTAAGCACCAACAAGAGAATTTAGGCCCCGGCCCAGTCTCACCGCAAAAAAAAAGCGGTGGTCTTTTGGGGTATCTCCGGTTTCGGTTTAACCAAGAGAAATCCTTTTTTAAAAAGGAAGAATCAAAGTCAAATTGGTCCGTTTACGTGACGGGTTTTGTCTTAGGCGGTCACTGAATTCCTCACTTTAAAAGGTTCCACCGTTGAAGCAGGCCCTTCAGTGCGACGTGTCAAAGTAGCACTTTCTTAAGTTGGCCACCCAAAGCTTAAACGTCAGCCCGGGAAAAAATACCATACCCCTTGGAAAAAAAAAACACCCCTATTTCCCCGGGGGTAAGGGAAATCCTGGACAAGTATTCCCGGAAAGTTTCCCAAAAGGTGCATCGTGGGATTTTTACAAACGCTGCGTTTAACGGGGACGCCACCCAAAAAACCCCTTAACTTTCAACCTACGGCATGAACCATTTTTGCTGTACGTGGGCGGGGGAACAAAATACCCCAAAACGTTACAGCCTGATTTTTCAAAAGGGCACTTGTCATGTCTACCCACACGCTGTTTTCTGGAAGGGGATATTATAAAGGGGTAGTGACATCACCAGAACCTTCCCCAAGGGATTCTCTCATGGCTTTTTGAATTTACCCCCTAAACTGTCCGCCCCCAATGACATCGTTGGAATTTTACGAGGCACGGTTCTTGAGCTCGAAGTGAGCTCACCGAGCTCTCACCCAAACTGTCAACTGTACGTGTAGGGGGGTTTTTCCAACATCTCACCCTTTCAAGGGCAGAAACGAGACAGATTTTCAAGTTAATATAAACGCCCCTTCCCCCCCTTACCCCTTTATTTAAGCTACGGCGTCATTGGATTTCCAGGGCTTTCCCACGACAAAAAAGAGTTTTTTCAAGAATGTTGGGGTTTTTTCTGTATACGGACATTAGTTCAACGATGGGTGTTTAAAAACCCATACGCTATCGAAGAACTTTCCCCCAATGCCCGGGAAAAAAAAACGATAAAAATCAACAATCTGCACGGTATCACTGGGGTTATGGTGATGTGGATTACAGCTGCTCGGGAAACCCCCCTCTCCCTTTTCCCCAGAGCGTGAAGAAACCGTTAGTCAAGGGGGTGGAAAAAAAAAGTTTTAGTCATATAAACCCTTACACCCCCCGAATCTGTACGACGAGGTTGTTCGTCAGTGAAAAAAATTAAATTTGGGTTTACACCTATGTGGCCCTAGTTTGTATGGAATTTTTGCTCTGTTTATGTTGGGGACTTCGGGACTGGATGATTGAAGATGGGGGCACACCCAAAAAGGGGCCTGAAAATGTCCCCTTGTTGTTTTGTCGGTCGGGGTGTTTTCCCGCTGATCAAAATACCCCCCAAGAATAGCTTGACCTGCTGTCTAGAATCAAAACCGATCCACCACCAAAAATGGGGCGCATTGGGTCGCCCTGTTTATCGACAAGAACGCGTGGGGGAATACTTTGCAGTTATGGTTTTCCTCAGCGTATAAAAAAACTCTGGCATTTTCGAAAAAAAAAACTTTCGCACGTCCCCCTTAGCAAGATAAAACTTCAAAAATCACATCTGAGTTTGCGGCTTTACTGTCTCATTACTTCTCTACGCCCCCGAACATCCCAGAAAACTTTCCCCAAAACCAAATTTTTCCACCAAAATTTCAGCCAACGACATAAGGTTTTTGCTTTTTTACAATAGATTTTCAACTGTAAAGGGGATGTCGCCCCCCAAGAGCCGTGCCCCGGCGGGGTGCGCCCATAAAAAGGGGGATCCCCGGGGGTGTGCCGGCCCATAATACCGAAAATCATGGAAGGTCAAGACGTTTCGGTAGCAAGCAAAAACCTGCGAAACCCCTCGCCCCCCGTTTTTCAAAACATTGTTCCCGGGATGGGGTCGACGCCAAGCGAGTCACTTTGGGATGAGTGTCAAAACAACTACGCCCTATTTCCCCGCTAAAAAAATGTGGGGGAACTCCCCCATGTTTAACCGTACAGAAAGCAAGAAGGGGAGCTACAAGTCGGTCATATCAAAGTTTTTCCCAAACGCAACCTCCTCAGAAAATTAGTCTAATAAACACAATTCTCTGAGACGCATGTGTGGTGACCCTATGGTCGTCATCAACGAGAAACAAGAGCTGGAATCAAACGGGTGCCCCTCGCAATGCTGTCGCGTTTGTGAGGTGTGGGACCTCATTGACGTGCCGTCGCCGAAGGGGAAAGTGGTTTACAAACCCCCTCGCGCGTTTGCAACAATTTGATGACACCACTGTCGTGGATGTATGCGACACGCTAACAGAAACGCGGATGTCTCGACCCAGAACAACCCACGGTGGAAAGCACTCAAAAACCTGGTTTAT
Organism: Timema cristinae; assembly: GCA_039000515.1. Taxonomy (NCBI): domain Eukaryota; kingdom Metazoa; phylum Arthropoda; class Insecta; order Phasmatodea; family Timematidae; genus Timema; species Timema cristinae. The sequence continues at coordinate 29,211 of JBCFYV010002343.1, forward strand.
CTGCTACCACTTTAAAACGTCAATTATCGGTTTGGACTATTTCATGCTGGGGTTTTGAAAAAAAAAATTTTTTCTAAGCATCTAGAAGACACTGTAGAAAAACTTGAAAGAAATATGCTCATTCCTGTAAAAATGTATAAATTTTTTTTTAATAAAAAAAAATTATTTGTAATATCGCTTTTTTTAAAGTCCCCAAAAATTGTGTTGTCTCCACCAACCTGGCGCCCGGGTTGCGACTAACACGCGATGATTATCATTGGGGAAAAACCCCAAAGGTTATTGAGTCACTTGTTGCCCCCCAGTCTGGGGTCAGGGGGGCGAAGGAGGAGGGGGGGGCTCAAGGGAAAAGTGAACCAATTTACCACACTCTACCCCCGACCACCATCCAAGGTTCATGCTGCTTTTTTTGGGACAGGCCTTGTGACAGAAGAGCCAAGTTCATTAACCCCAACAGCCATAACGCGAGGATCATCCTGCTGATGCTGTAAATTAATTAATTATTAAAAATCTCAAGAACCCAAAGATGTCCGGCTAAATGTTGAATAAAAAAAAAACTCCAACACCCAAATCCTCCAAATTTAAATAATTAATAATCAATCAGAAAAGATTAAAGTCGGGGGGTTTGTTGCCATAGTGGAGGGGAAAATAGGTCAGGGTGTGGGGGAAGGAGGCTATTTTACCAGCCAATCAGAGGCGGGAGGCGTGGTACGTGACTGTTGGGCCAAATAAAGCGCGGATCAATTTGATGGTGGGGGCCCAGAACATACTATAAAGACAGAGCTAGGATAGTGGCCTGCCCCCCCTATAAAGCCTATTTATATTGTAACACAACATTTTGCCGAGTTGGGGGGTTCTCGCTTTCGTATCGATTGAATGAGCTTCAATTTGGGTGATAAAAACGGTTCTTTTTTCGATTAGTTTAACTTTTTAAAATGGGCTTGCTTATTTTGTGATCATGAAATGAACAAGGGTATACAGTTAAATAATTGATTTATATCAAAAATATTCTGTTCTTTTTTTGTTAATTTTATAAGTATCAAACCCCCTTTAAAAAGTTTGTAATTCATTATTTTCCCGTACACACCCTTTAATTCGACGTTTTGCACAAAAAAAACCACTTAAAAGCCCTACTGTTTTTACTTTTGGTTTTCTGCAAGGTACACTTCCCTTTAAAAACATAAAGAAGAAACAGCTTTAATACGCGTTTTCCCTGGGGTAGAATGTGTAGACTGATTATAAAAAAGGGGGAGGAACCATGAGTTGGTCTAACAATTTTGGGGCGAAAAAACCATTACTTTTCCCCAGTCTTGTCTAAAAATGTTGGATCCAACTTATTACATAAAAAACGAGGCTTCTCCAATGAAGGGAGGGTTTTGGGTTTAAAGGATTTTGTGCCTGGGGTCCCCCTTTTGGGAAAGTTGATTCAAGGGTATGTACCCACTCTCATCTGAAATTAAGTTGTTGTTAGATTTTTAAAAATACTCACTGTTCTAGAGAGGCAAAAAATTAGCTATCCCTTATGTATCGTTCGAAGTCATAATATGATTTTAAAATCTGATTGTCTGATTTCTGTCACTTTTGGCAACTAAATTTTTTCACAAGAAACAATTTTTAACAAAAAAATTTACAAAAACAATAGGTGAGATGTAGGAAACAGATCTAAAACTACTAAATAATTTTACCCCACATTTTGTTTTTTATTTCTCTAAAAAAAAATTGTCTAAAAAAAAGGGGTAATTTTTAATTGTGATTATATTTTATTTTATTATTTCATTTTGTTTTCGGGGGCCACGCAATTTGTTTATAAATTAAAGTCTCCTTTTTTTTTTAAGGTATTATATTTTTTTGGCACCTAGAAACTCTTCCCTCCCCCAAGGGGAGTCAGTTGACCTATTTCTTTGGTTGTACGTGAGTGTAGCGGAAAAGTTTCCCTAAAATTTTTTTTTGGGAAAATTTCCAAAGCCGACAATAATTGTGTAAAAGGGGGGGGGGGAAACGCCCGTGATGGATCTGCGATGTTTTGTTCCCCCAAAAGCATGTATTAAAAGCGATTAATGGGCCAACACACTGCCTATTCTGTACCTTCAATATCAGCTGCGACAATGATAACTGCTTCCCCAGTTTATCCCAAAATTATTTCGCTCGTGATAAGATGTGGATGGTATATAGCTTAACAGTTTCCCGTAAAGTAAGGAGTAAGACAACAAAAGTTGTCCCTTCTCAATCCGATGAAAACTGTTTTGGTTTTCCCCCAACAAACAAATAGACAAAATGAAAAAAATTATTTATTTGGTATTATGTCGTTTTACTAGTAGAAAAAATTAAAACTCCAAAAAAATTTGAATTGATAACCCCCTTAAAATGTTATCAAATATTTAGAGAGCTTTGCCCACACCTTGACTTGCGTTAAATTTTGTTTAAAAATTGTCTTAAAAAAAAAATAACCTTTTATTTTCGATTTAATTTCCTACAAAAAGAAAATTTGCATCGTATTTTATATTTTAAAAACTTTGTGTTGATAAAAATGTATTTTAAAATAAAATTTTTTATATGGTGCATTTTTTTCCTTAAACCACGCAAAAGTCTGGAAGTTTTCAAGGACGCTTTGCTTTTATGTCACGAAGTTTTCATGCCGAATTTAGCAATAATTAAAAAAACAATTTAAATTTTATGTTTTCCCAAAAAAGAGGAGCAATGTTGGTGTGGAAAGTTCGCAATTTGGGGCATAGGTAAGTTTTTTCAGGAAGGCTTACCATCAATCCGTACATGGAATAAACGGTAGGTTTGTTGGAAGTCCCCCTGAGAACAATACGGGAACTTTTATGAGCCAGTGTTGATTCGGGAAAACTCTCAGAATTTACCCACTTTTAAATTTAATTTTAGGTTTTGAGAATTTTATTTCATTCCTAAATATATAGGAGATGCTTTTTGCAGTTATTTTGTGTTAAAACTTTGTTTCAAATGTTTCACACTAAATTTGATTGTTATAATTCCCTGTCTAACAAAAGTGTATTGCAAAAAGGGAAAAACGTCCCCCAAACCTGGTTTGCAAGAATAATTAATTATAAATTAAATTTCCCCTTTACCTCGGGTGCATCTTTAAAAAAACCTTTTTTCCTGCTGGATCCCGAACATTTATAATACTGTTTGAGCGTAAACTGTTCTGTGCTCATTTAGAGGTTTTTTATTCTCAGATTTTTGTTTTAGAAATGGCCGGTTTTGTCGTCTCTCTAAATAATATTTATAGAATATAACCCTAGTATTGTGGGGTAGAAGAAGAACCAATCCTTCACGCCCTTTCCCGAATAGAACTTATCTTGGGTTGGTTTTGGTCAAACCGCATTAAAAAATCAAATAAAGTAAATTTCCCCAAATTTGATAGTTTTGTTGTAACGACCCAAAAGTGCGGGGGGGTTTTGTCAGTGAAAAAATGATGGGGGAAAAATATCGAAAGGGGAAGAAGATGACACAGATCATATTTTAATAAAGAAATTTACCCCAAGGGATTTATCTTAACAGTCCTAGTGTTTAAAAATTAATTGGGTTTGGTTCCAAGGTAAAAAATTGTCAATTAATTGGATTTTTGAGACATAGAACATTTCCCCAAATAAAAAACCAAGGTATTATTTGGGTTGTCGGTATTTGCCAAATGAAAAGAACTTTTTTAATTAAATAGAAAAAGTAAATCTTACAAATTATGAATGAAAAAAAAACCCAAAAGATTGAATTTGATGGAGAAAACAAGACGAGGGTGAAGGGGTACAGGGGGTTAAAATGAAATTTAAAAACCCGGGTTTTAAAACCCCACTCCAAAACATAACCCCTCCCCCCAAAGAAAAAAACGGAAAGTAAATCGTTTTAAGAGCAAGTACTGGATCACCCAAAGCTATTGATGTGTACAAGAAGATGATGTGTGATGTGTAATTTATTCTTACGTGAATTACACATTCGACAAAAAAAATAGCCAGTTAGTACGAGCTCAAAATTAAACAAGACTTCTGCAAAACGGGGCAAGCTGTTCCCCTAAAGTTCAACTCATTTCTACTTCGTCAGCTCTGCTTAGGCTAAGCAAGGGGAAAATCAAAAATCAAAACAAACAATTTTAAATTTTTAGTGCACATCCAAACGACAACCATGCCCTACGCCAGAAGCTAGCAGCAACTTTTTGCTTTGTGAGGAGATTTGAAAAGCCGTTTTGTAAGAGTTGGAATCAATTATTTGGGTTGTGCCTCGACACAGCGCTAAAATTTGAAAAAAAACCCGGGGAGAATGATCTAAAAAATTTTTTCTATAGAAAAAATAATATGTTGATAGTAGCTGTTTTATGGTAGGCTGCAATGCTTCATGGGTCAACATAGAGACTGTGCTCGCGCACCCTGAGCAGTTATGCTTTCATTTTGGCGAACTGTGATTCAAGCTTTATTGTCTTTTTTCCCATTTCAAAAAATATTTTCTACTAACCCTTTCTGGGGAAAATCACCCTCCATTAACCACATGTAAATGCTAAACAAAGCCAAAACGACCATAACCCCAACAAACATTCCACACAACCAAGAGCAATCACCCAAAACTAAATTTGGGCAAGAAATGTATTTTGGTTTTAGTGATTGGTAACAATTAAAACTTATTAAATATGTAATTTATATGGTTATTTTTACGGAAATTTTTTAAAAAAAGGCATTTCTAATGTAAATACCATGTTGTAAAATATAGTGCTGCACAGCAAGTAATCTTGTTCATCATACCTTTTCTATTCCCTAACTTTTTTTGATTAAAATTGTTTTGATGTCTCCGTTCTTTGCTTTTTAATTCCCCCCTGAGTATAAATTAAAATTTGTCAAATAAACCTACAAAACATTTAAAAATATATTAAAACGATCTTAGTCGTTTTCTAGTTCTGAAATAAAAAATATGAAACTGCCTAGTTAAGTCTCTTGGCTATTAAAGGGGAAAGGGCTCCCCCCTTTTTAGATTTACATTTCTTCTTCAAATAATCTAGCTAACAACTGACCTTGGAAAACCTTGGGTTTCCTGATACCAACGTGTCCTAAACGCAATGCTTGGCTAAAACGACCTTGAAGCCTTTGGGGCCATGTACCAAGTGTCCTAAAACGCAATGCTATGGGTAAAAATGACCTTTAGCCTTGGTGCCATGATACCAAGTGTCCCAAAAAAGCAATGCAGAGTAGTCTAGCACGACCACTTGGCCCCCTACGTCACAGCTGTGCTTTTTACCGTTATTCCCCCCCCCCGCCCCCCCCCGATCCCCCCCCTCCCGCCCCCCCCCCCCGACAACTTTCCCTCCTCCCGCCCCTCCCTAGAGCCCAAAAAACCCTGGACTGTTGGTTTCTTGTGATTAATTATTAAAATTTTCGTTTAAATTTAATTTTGTTAATTATTATTGTTAATTTTCAATTAGTTAAATTTTTAGGGTAAGGGGTTTTATTATTTTTGTAGGGTAGAGGGTTTTTAAATTTAATTAGGGCGCTGTATTTTTTTTTGCTGAAACAAAAAGCAAACCGGGGCCTCGGCTCCCGATTTCAGTTTTCTCCCCGGTGCCCAAAAGTAAATGACCGCATCTCCCGTGGGGGCACGCTGCCTGTTTGATGACCAAATTTGCCTTTTCATTTTCCCCCCCCCACCCCCTCCCCCCACAGAGCCGGGGGCGTTATCCGGTTTTTTCTCCCCCCCCCGGGCATTACCTTTTGTGGGGTGGTGTCCGAGCAAAACCCCCACTCACTTAAAGGGGTCATTGTTTTCTAAAATGACACCGAAGGGAG
>JBCFYV010002344.1:0-39097 GCA_039000515.1 Timema cristinae
AATTCACCCTTTCACAGTGGTGAATAACGGCTGGAGGCTGGTGTTGTGTCTGTTCTAGATTTATATTTAAGTTGATTTATAAGTCGTGTGTTGATATAAATTACTCGGTTCAGAACAAGCATGTTAAAAAAACAATGTCAATGAAAAGTGTGTGTCTCTGTTTAAAATTACAAATTCTTCCAGTAGCCACGAGGTAAATACATTCTTTAAGTGTGTTACTTTTCCCCAAGGCTTGTACTGCAAAGTAGCTGAATAAATTGTACATTAATTATTTAATCTAACAAGCCAAGGTTTTTTTTTAGTAAGCACGTGGGTATTGTGTGTCTGAATTTCTACTAACATACCGGGTTTTCACAGTTGTCAATTTGATAGTGTTTCATAAAAATTCTAGATGTTGTGGAAGTTTCAATAGCGCTGAGATCTGTTTTAAAGGTACTTAGGTCATTAGTCTGGATAGTATATAGGTCAAATAAATATCGTAGCACAAGTATTATCTCAGGAGTTATTTAGATAGCTAGGCTAAAGAGTTTACCCAAGGTATTTCCCTGGAGAAAAAAGATTTAAAACAGCTGATTCTTTATTAATTACAACAGGAACACATGCCTTGAAAGTGAAAGTTAACGACGTTGACTGTTGACGTGGTTGTATTAATACGCTCCAAAGTATCGTGTTGAAGATAGGCACCTAGTGGTAATCGCCACAACTACGAGTAAGCCACCAATGTGTATGATAAAGACTTGTCACGCCTGATTAAGGCACTCTGCCTTGTAAAAACCAACAGGTGAGATAGTTGGAGAATTTATTTATATTTTATTTGAGTGTTTCGTTGTGTTTGCTAGTATGAACCCTTTTAATTGAAACATTACAGTCCACAAAGATTCATTGATAAGTTGCAATCACGGTTACTACTCTGCAAATTTAGTTTAGCCCGTGGATTCAACATTTTTGGTTCACTGTTGCCAATCAGCACCTCGTAACGTGAGTAGAAGCTTACACTGTATGCTATCGTAGTCATCGTGGCATAAAGTTCATGAATTATTTCAATTTTCTCTTCAGCCTGTTAACTTTGTTGTTCGTTTAGTTAATAGTCTTCGTTGAGAGATTTTTCCTGTTGGTAAATTCAGATATACTGATGATTAGTGTGAATTCATAATACTAAAAGTTTCCAGGTCGTTCAGGGTTGGCTAGTCCTAGCACTCGCATCAAGTTGAGTATTTATTTAGTTCGTTCCTCGTTTACTTAAGTTTCAGATCTCAAAAGTTAAAATTAATAAAGTTTAATTTTTTGTCTAAAATTGTGAGCCCATCTGGAAGTTATTGAATTTTAGGTTATAATTTTGTATTTTGAATGTAATTTGTAGTTCCTATTTACTAATTTGTTATAAGGAGATACTTAACATTACTTTTACTTTGATACCTCGTTAGTTTAGATACGTTAAATATTGTGTTTTTTTCTTGGATAATTATTTTATGATAATTGTGTCTAGTTGTAACTTTGTCTCATTCACTAGGTAATTGGTTTAGTAATAGCGTTTGGTTTGTTGCTAGTTGCATTTTAAGTGCAAATGGTACATTGATTTAAATTTATTGATTTAGTAGCTGAAAACGCTTGTGGAAAATATCTTTTGTAGAGGGAATTTAGTTTTGCAAGCTTGCAACCTTCCATTTTTTAATTGTTGGGAGCTACTTACGGCTAGTGGACCATTAACTACTTTGATGTTTTAGTGTGTTTGGCAAGTTGAAAATGCCGTTGAGTTCTCTGTTAATATCACCTACATGTTAGAGTATGCTTGCCAATTTATCTAATAATTTGAGGAAGCTAAATAAAATATGAGCATATTTGAGGATTATACCTTTCAATGCGAAGCTTTAATGGCTAAAATTATCAGAGCCGATGAGGTGGTTCAGTGAGTGGAATCAAACCCGAGAAATAATAAGGATAAATGTTTATTGCATGCGATAACTGCTCACATCAAATAGATCTAAGCTGATATTAACGAAATTATAACCAAATTGGTGCCACTGGCCTCTAAGCAAACAAACTAAAGTACAAAGAGAATATTAAGATGAAATACAAAAATATAATGTTTGTTTCTATAATGTACAAGATATTTGTGCATTAGTATTCCCACCAAAAGTAAGTTAGACTCCCTCATAAAACCAGCCTGGGGAAGGATCAGCTGCCGGTAGCTCTCCTATTGTAAGAATTTTCTTACCAAAACTGGCTATAAAGCAGTTTAGTTTCAAATTGAAGGAATGGAAACACTTCTCAGGTTTATTTGAAGCAACTATTTCATTCAAACAATCAGTTATCTGATATTCAGAAACATATGCATCTAAGATCAGCTTTGGCTGGTTAAGCTTTGTCAACTGTCTTGGTGGTACCACTGTTGGCAGCTGCGTATCCACAGGGGGTTGGAAGCTATTAAAAGACCGGTACCATGTTACGCAGCGTTTATCTTATTCGTATATACCAGCCATCTTAGATTTATTGCAGATAAATAAAGAATCTGGCTCTATCTGCTCATGTGTCACCCTACTAAACGAATATCTGGCTGCCTTTCGTCCACTAAGTCATGTTGTGGAAAATTGGACATTACCCATGTTGTTCATCCTAGGAAGTAAGCTAGCCCCAGAGCACATGGAAGGTTGACAGCAGAAACTGAAGGAAGGAACTTTAAGGGGTAACTTTAAGGATTTTCTAGTTAACGAGGTAGATTTGCTCTAGGCAGCCTAATTGGGTAAGTGGTTAAACACATCACTCTCAGGGTCAAAGAACGTTGGAAAACCACGAAATACTGTGTGTTCATAGAGTTTTTCAGCTTTGTTGTGGTTGCACACAATATGTCCTCTTAAAATTTGTGTTTTTGCAAAAAAAAATCTACCAATGCAAGAAATGTGAAGGCATGAATATATCACTATGATTAAGGATTTCAAAGGATAGGAGGATATGTTTTTTGTGTTTAGCAGGAGAGCATTTTTAGAAGGAGTGTTCGACCAAATTATCATGCTTCCACTGTAATGGCCACCCACCATAGGTTGCTACACCCTGAAGGTGATTCTGCCGATATAGACGATGGGTTTTCAATTGTCTATAAGAAAAATAGGACCAATGGCAATGAGAGAGCTGAAGGTCAAGTTTCAAACCACAAGTTTGGTGGCATCAGTAGAGTACACTTTTCCTGCGGCACTGGCAGGGTCATGGGTAATTTTTATGACCGTTACAACGTCTATTATGAGCAGCCATGGAATATATGAACCGCTAAATGTCTTTTGGACTGTGTGAAATCAAGAGTCCCTTATAACATCATATTGTGTACAGCGGCTTGGACTTAGGATAAATAATGTGAATGCAGTGCAATTGTTTGGCATGGGAAGCACGCCCTTAGGCACAGCAAGGGCTGTGGCTTATTTCGAGTTTCAGCCTAGAGATACATTAATCTTAGAGGTAGATGCACTGGTAGTGAACTCCATTTCCCACTCTCAGAAAATGCTATCAGCTTTGGATCCATCAGGAGAAGAACACTACTACATTCCTCACCCCTGCATACTTCAGCAAGGTAAAGAGTGAAATATAATCAAATTTTGGGCTGTTTTCAATGCATCGATGAAATCAACCACGGGTATCACCTTAAATTAAGTTTTTCACAGCGGCCTCTCATTGCAGAAAGAAATTGTGGATGTATTGCAAAAAATTTCATGTACACAAACTGGTGCTTATTACTGTAACGAGGCAAATGTACTGCACCATACTTGACAGCAAGAAGCACCACTGGTACCAGATAATATTTTGGTGAGAGAGAATCCAGAGGACACCTTGAGGGAATTCTCTATGGCCACTGTGACGTATGGGGTTTCAGCTGCTCTCTGTTTGGCGTTTTGTACTTTCCATCAGCTTGTTGAGGATGAACGAGCGACATTTCCGGCTGCTTCTGCTGCATTGCAGACAGCAAGCTACTTTGATGATGTGGCGACGTCGGTCAAGTACCTATCAACGGCAAAACGCTTTCAGTAAAAACTGATCTAGATGCTAGTCAAGGCTGGCTTCCAGATAATAAAATGGATTTTTAACCAAAAAGAACTGCTGGTGGATCTACCCTAATAGTACTTTGCTATATCAATGGAAATATTTCCTTTCATGAGTGAACTGGAGAGTTCCACGTGCAGGGAAAGTGGTGCTGGTTTCTGGAGGAGCTCCATCTGTTGTCAAAACTAAAAATCCCAAGGTGGCTTAAAATTGATAAAAAAGCAAAGTTACAGCTCCCCGGCTTCACGGACAGTTCTGAACGCAGATATGATAGGCTTGTCTATTTGAGGGTTGAAGGTCAGGACGGGAATTTTACGGTTTGGTTCCTGTTTGCACGGGCTAAATTCGCTCCATTTAAAAGGATAACATTGTCCCGATTAGAGCTTTGTGCTGCACTACTGGTTACAAAGCTCCTCAAACATGTAAGTCAAGTTCATTATAATGAGTTTGACATTGATTTTGTCACTCCTTGGACTAATTATAGTGTAACGTTGAGATGGATAAAATCGTAACCCATTCGAAGTTTGTTGCCAATATGGTGAGTCAGATACAAGAGTGGCTATCCCCAGATCAATTTGGCACGTCCCAACTCCTACTAACCTGGCGGACTACGCCAGTAGGGGCTTGTTCCCTAGTGAACTTCTGGATCATTCCTTGTTGAGGAGTGGACCAGCATAATTGAGTCAAACTGAGGAATGCTGGCACATCTTCCAGTAAGTAAGCTCAGTGACAGAAGAAGAGAGGTCAATGACACTGAACGTCACAGTATATATATTTAGCACCGCGTCTTACTAACCGTTCGGGTTATTTGGCTTTAAGTACTAATTACGTTAATGGATTTAGGAATTGGGAAGGTTGAATTAGAGGAAGTGAGCCCACATTTGCGTGGAGGGAGAGTGGAAAGACATTTAGGAAAACACCCTCAGTTCACCCGACCGAGATTCGAACCTCGATCTCCCCATCCTCAGCAGTCGAGCTCAACACGACAAGCGCATTAGCCAACTACACCACCGAGGCGGTGAACGTCACTGTAGATACTACTGAGAGTCTTACTCAATGGATGAATCGCATCTCCAGACTGTCAACATTAAAGAGAGCTACCACCCTTATTCTACGATGGATGGATAGAATAAGATTTTAAGGGCCAAATCTAGGTGACTTCACCACAGAGGAACTATCAGTGGCCATGCTTCTTCTTGTGAAACTGGTACAGTGTCAGGAGTTCATCAAGGAGATAGCTCGATTGGAGCTAGAAATCCATGCTGGGGGAAATTGGCAGGTTATATCCTTTTGTGGACGACGATGGGTTCCTACGGGTGGGTGGACGTTGTTGAACGTCAAGTGATTCTTTGCGCAAAAGCAACCACTCTTGATGACTCGAGATCATCACTTTAACAATTAAATTATGGATGAGTACCACCAAATAAAATTGACACCCTGGCCCACAGAACCTCTATTGCATGATCAGGAAGCAATTTTGGATCATGGCGGGCAGAGATGGCGTTCGTAGAATGGATAGGCCAATGCATCCCGTGCTTTAAGGCACATCCATGTCTACAGATCCAGTGACGGGAGAGCTTCCCACGGCAATATTGGAGGAAGTGAAAGCATTCCACACAGCTGTGGTCGATTACGGGGGTCCATATACGATAACGTTGGGCCGCATTCGAAAGCTAAGACAATGAAAGCGTGCATCTGCCTTGTTATGTGTATGTCGACTCATGCATTTCACTTAGAAATGTAGTCCGAATTGACCACGGAAAAATTCTTGGCGGCTTTTTTGCGGTTTATGGCTCGACATGAATCAGTGCATGAGATGTTTAGGACCAGGCACTAATTTTGTTATCTCAAAAGGGGTGATAGGAGCTCAATGCTGTCAAGAAAGCTGCTGAAAATGCTGATATCCTACATTATTTGTCACTACTGTTATTGAAAAATCAAATCACTACAAATCGGTTATTATAATAGGCTAGAACATTTATTTATCATTCTTAATGCTATTTATGGATCTCACCCTAACATTTATTTTTTTAAGCAGGTCAAAGGAAAGTCTCAGAGCAGGATCATGTACACCACAGTACCGATTTAGATTAGTCCTTTAGGGACAACCTTTTTTGGTACCTACAGTTATTTAGTGACTCCAATGCTAGTTCCGGATAATACAGGCAGGGGAAAATGAAGTGTGTTAAACTTATCCAGAAGGAGAAAGAGCTGTTAAGGTTTTCAAGGACCCAAGTGGGTCTCCAGAGGACATTGAAAAAGCAGGAGAAAGCCTTCTGCTTCTTATATATATATAGCACAAAACTGTGGATCGTTAAATAAATATAGATAGCAGTGCTTCGCATAATATATTAGCAATAGTTTCCAAGCCTATCATCACTACCACCAACCAATGATGCAGCTAGTTTGCACTCGTTTCGAACTTCCAACCAAATCCAGCAATGGTATTCAAATGGAAAATCTGCTATAGACTGGGTATGAAAAAAATTCAAAGAATGGGTTGGTACCGATCCCCACTCTACAATAGCCAGCTCCTCAGAAGTTAATGAAACTCATTTGTTGTAAATATGCAAAGCGTTGCATTGCCACTTATAGCTGTCACAAAGCTTGTTTGTAGTTCATGCCAGGGCAAATTTTTTTTCAAATATTGTAGACGCAGATGAATTAGACAACGAGGAGGAGATAGATATTTAAGTATAAAACGCTTTGGAATATTCCGACGATTACCAACTAGCTCCTGAATATGAGATGGATGTTGTATAAAATTAAGATGAAATTGAGGCATATAATGATCAATATTGGTGGTAGCTTGGAAAGAAAAAAACGGAGAATTGATTGAACCTTCAAATTCAATAGAAACTTAAGGTCAGTATAGGGTATTAAGAGTCTTGGGATACCACATAAAGAAAACAACACTGACTTACTCTACCTCTATATAGTGTGGAAACGAGTACAAAGTAAACCAAATGATTTCTTGACTGGAATCAATAAAAATCTTATAAAACATAAAAAATTAGCAAATTGTGTAGTTGCAAGTCGCCAGTAATAAAACAAAATTAGCCAACATCCCAAAGCAAGTACATATTTCGACGCCTATAGCTTCGAAACAGTAATATATATAACCTCTTTAGTAGATAATTTACTCATCTTTAATTTTTGTAACAGCATATGCTACTCTAAAGTTGATACTAGCCTAGATGTTTAGAAATATTAAAATATTAATAACAAGATTTTTTGCTCCTATTTCAAGATGGTGGCCAAATCTTCGCCTTTCATGGGATGCAAAATTAGTAGTGTTTTCCTAAACCCAATCAATCAAATTTAAACTAATTACAGCTTGTCCATGATCGATCCCTCTAACAATGTACTTGTTGACTGGCCCATATGCAGTACCAACAATTTTGTTCTTTTTTGTTTAAAGCGTTTTGTGACTACATATACAACTGGCTTATTATGTAGCACAACCTAAGACATAATTAATAGTATAATATATTTAAGAATGACCACCTCTGTAGTCTAGTGGTCGAGTTCCTGGCTACAGACCCAGAGGTCCCGGGTTCAAGCCCCAGTGCTTCAAAATTTGTCCGTTAAGCAGTGGGTCTGGCCATAACGGGGTCAACTCAGCTTCGTGAGGACAATAATTATTGAGGAGCTACTTGAATAAATAAGTTGCAGTTCATGTCTAAAAAACTAAGATTAATGAGAGGATTCTTCGTTGTGCTAACCACGTGACACCCTCTATCTGCAAATGTTGACACTATCTTAGCCAACATGTGCTAGTCACTCGGTCAATATAGCTTCCTTGAGGGTTGAAGCTATGGAGTTATTATGGTCATTTAAGAATTTGTTACTATTGTGGTTCTAAAAGCACACATTGATTTAAGTGTTGAATGTTAAATGTTAAGTGAAACTATGAAGAAAATTAAGGGTGCACAAATATGGTAATTGTTTTTTTTTCTGCAGTACCAAACTGAACAAACTATTGCAACATTTTCTTAATTTGTGGCACTATGCTGCTGATTAAAATACAAAATATGCCTAAAAACTATTTCAGTACTAAATATTCGCTTGTGTTTAGAAAATTATATAACATAGTGGTTACAGAAGATAAGGCTTGCAGCTTATTTGAAAGAGAGGATCTATTTTTGTTTTTGTCTGTGGTCACATGGTGTAAGGTGCCAGCACACGTAATATACTGATTGCAATTGACTATGAAGTCATGAGGTCAATGCTATGATTTATCATACTTTACCCCCTACACAAAAATTACTACACACTACACTACACTTTTATCCCCCCAACCCCCACCAAACCCCCAACCCACCAACCCCCAACCCCACCCACCTCCCCCAACTCCCCCCCCCACCCACCCCCCCCCCACGCCCGACACACACAGATTATATATAAGCGGGTACACTTTCAAAAAACGACTTCTCCCAATTTTCGTGAGATTACGGGAATTTTTTACGACAATTTTGGCGCCCAAAATTAAGTTAAGGATACTCGTACTCCAAATTTAATTCACTACATTTAAAATTATCCCCCCTTTATTTAAGAAAAGCACCCAAAACTTATGTGTCTCCCAAAGCCACTAAGTGAATTTAGTTAGTAATATAAACTAATAAATCACCAGTGATTTTTATAAATTTCTGAAAACATTAAAAAAATTTTACATTACCTATTCAAGGAAAGTGTATAATTTAAAATTTATTACATTGTTTTTAAAAAAAAATATTACCTTTCTAAAGAAACAATTTAAAGTACAACTAATTGCCCAAATAAAACGTATCCCATTATAATACGTGAGCTTTTGAAATCAATGGTAAAATAAATTTTTAATTTTTAGCTATAAATATTAAATTTTTGTCCAATTTTTTTGACCCCTATAATCCTCGGAACCCCATTTTAAAAGCCACTGTGACAACCCCTAAAGGACCCAAAAAGGGGCCGGTCTTAAATGAGGGGGTGACTACCATTTGGGTTTTAAAAACATAGGGCTAAAATTTTATGTAATTTTGTATGTTGCTACAAAAAGTTGGCAGGGGGCCCCCAAAAGTTTTTTTTTTTTTTCCCTAAAACATAGGGCATAAAAAATGATATGGATATTTTTGTGACCCAAAGTTCAGCGTTTAAAGGTCATTCGACCATAAAAATTTTTATTGCATTTTTTAAAAATGTATAAATATAAGCCTAAATAGTGATTCGTTTATTTAAATTTCTTTACAGTTATCGAGTTATAATAGTCAAATTTACTATTTTATCCATTTTGCGTATTTATTTTAAGGTAAAGTATTAATGAGGGGGATTAAATTTATTCGAGCAGACATGCTATAGAATGTATGAAATGAAGTATTACAATATTTTAAATAAAATTTATTTTTTAATTTATAAGATATTTAATAGTTGAAAAAATTAATAATTTTTGATCTTAACAAGTACTTTTCTTTTATACCCCGAACTTCGATTTAATCTTTTTGTAGTACAAAAGTCGTTTTTTCCAAAATTTGTTTGGGTTTATTAGTCAACTCTACTTTTTTATTTTATTATTTACACTGCTTGATCAAGCAAACGAAATTTTTTTTTATGTCCATTTCCTGAAACTTCTTATTTTTGACTGTACCTACCGATAACACGACTAATAGCCCCAAGGAAGGCCCGGGGCTACCCCGGTCTCCGACTAATGACTCATTTTTAAGTCTTTATATTATAATAGCACTGCCCTTACTACTTGAGTGACGAGTTGTGACTTTTATTTTTCTCTTTTTCCCTTTCCTCTATAATTTGGTACTTGGATAATATTGTCTGTGTTAATTTTATTCTTCAACTCAAAATGTAAAAAGGAAACTCTCTCTTGGTACATAAAAATGCGTATTGATTTTAGACCTTAGTTTACTAATACTACAATTAACTTCAGAATGAAAAAACTGAGTTTCCCTTTTATTACGGTTATAAATTTAACATTAAAAAGATCTTAAAAATTTTAAAAATTAAACTAATGCCTTTTTCCCAGCACAAATCACATGTTTTTGACGTAAATTATTTTGAACCCATTTTAGTTGCCCAAATAATGATCATCCTATTAAAATCGGGCCCTAAATCATACATTCAACCTTACCACTAAAATCTTATTTTTAAAATTACAGCTTAAAACTCGAAACCCACTTTTGTTAGTTGTTCCGGGGCCTTGTTACCAGGGGTTTTTATAATACTCCAATTTATTTGATATCCCGGGCCCTTTTTACCACGGGCTTCTAATCTACTATATTTTTGATGCCCCGGGGGCCTGGCTACACAAGTAAATCAGACTTGTGCCAACGGGTTGAACTAATGCATATGGGGACAAAATTATCGACAGACACCTGGTTAACCCAAAAAGACCAACTTAGAAAATTGATACCTTACTAATGATGATTTTAATCCACAAAATTAGTAATACCCGAAGGGGTTTAGTAAGACACGGGGCTAAAAAATCTGGTTTTTTTTCCCTTTAAAGCTTTTCACTCCCCTTTTGAGCTAACGCAGAATAAGGAATGCGAATGACGCATTGGACCTTGTACCAAAAGGGTTTTGGGGTATTTATTAGAGCTAAAAATTTTGGTTAAAAAATAAGTTTTCATAGACAAACTTTTTTTATTTTCCGTTTACGATTTTTTTTGGGGAAAACACGTTGTTTGCAATCTATTGACTTGTCTTTTCAATTTTTCTTTTCAATCCATTTTCGACTTTAGTATCCCAAACCAGGTCCCCTCATGTCAAACATTGTGTATTTATCACGGGTCCTAAAAAAGTCGATCACTTGACACACTCAAGCTTTGAAATATTTTTTTTTTTATTTGGTAAAATAGTAGGCAAACGAAAACTTTCCCTTCTTATGCCAAAGCTTGCGCCCAAGTTGGTTCTAATCTTGTACCCAAATTTGACCTACGTGGCATTTGAACTTTTTTTACATTTTCCCGGCCCCGGGTTTTTGAAAGGGTGCCCATCTTTGAGCCCCTGTTAACTATTAAAATAATAAAACAACAACGAAAAGAAATTAAATTTTTTTTTACTACAAATAAAGAACTCTAAAACCCTTTCTCCGGGGGCTACAGGGCATCTAATGCTCATTCTCTCGTAACTAGAGCGTTAAAGACAGGAAGATCGGGGTTTGATCTCTGTCATATACAGAGGGAAAGTTTTATTATAAATTGTTTCCCCACACCCCCCCCTCTCTCAAACCCGCAAAGGGCGAGTGCACTTCCTCTAAATTCAGTTTTCCCCTTAATCCCTAACTAATTGCGAAAATTAGAATTTAAAGAGTAAACCGCGAACGGTTAGTACGACTCGGTGCAAAAAGCATAACAAAAGAACCCTTAAGGTGGGATGGAAGGGTCTCCCTTTGGACTCTCATTTTAGATAAAGGGGGAAAAAAACAATCTCCCCTTTCCTTAAACCATGCAACTAGCTTGGTTTCCCCCCACTCCTAAAACCCCAAAACCCTTTTTTCCTTCCCCCCCCTTTCCCTTATTGTCATGTCATTTACCAACCTGAGTTTCCTGGAATCACCCAGGAGTGAGAACAAAACCCACTTTTTTAAACAAAAAAAAAAGGGTTTACCCCCATTTTTCAATTTTTGCAGGTATTTGTCCTTTTGACATGGGGGTTTTTTGAATGAAAATATAATGATGGAAAGAGCTGATTCAGATGCGGGTTTTTGGGGGTTGAGGGGGAAGGGGGGGGGTGCGATTTATTCTCATAAAGCTCCTCCAATTATAAGTCTAATATTTTTAAAAAAAAAATGAAAATTGTAATATTTAATAATAACTATTATCATATTCTGAAAATTGAAAAATGACACCTGGATAGGGGAATCAAAACCCGGGACCTTCGGTTTAGTACGCCAATCCCAAAAACCCCAACCCAAAAAATGGGGGGTAGTTTTACTAAAAGGGAAAAAAAAGAGAAAAAATCGTTTTACTCAAAATGTGATTCAACGATTTTGATCAAAAAATTTATATAAATGTTTTTTTTATAATAATACAAACAGAATGGGCCCTTTTCATTTTAAAACGCCCAAAATGAATTTAAGAGTACTTTACTTAATCAAATTTGATGATTTCTCCATAACTATTTGAGATACAAAATAACTTATTGTTGCAAAAAAAAATTTTAAGGCTTTAAAAATAAAAAAATTTTAAATTTTAAAATTATTTTTTTAAAAATAATGTTTCTGAGAAGTTGTAAAAAAAAATCTATAACAAAGGTCTTAAATTAAAAGAGATGTTTTCTTTTTTTTTTTTAATAATTTTTTCCCTGGCAGTGTGTTAATTAAAATTTTATTAATTTTTACTTTATCTCAAAAGAGAAAGTATTGTAAAACGTGAAGAAATTCGAAATCGAGATTTTGAAAAAAAAAAAAAAAACCCTTTTTAATCCAAAAAATTTTAAAAAAAAGTTTTTAAAAGTTCTGTCTGTCTATCTCCAGGGTCCAAACTCAGAAACGGCTCGATGGATTTTTTTCAAACTTGATATTTTGATTTAATTTTCAAAATTTGGTCAAAGTTTTTTTTCATTTTTGGGCCCCAACCCCTAAATTCACGGTAAATTTACGATGAGGATTTCCTTAATTTTTCCCAAAAATTTTTTTAAAACCCGGGTATGACGATTTTTTTTTAAAATGATATCTGGCGGGATGATTTTTTTATAAATTTTTATATTTATTTCATTTTTGCGTTTAAAAAACCTTTAAAGGTAGTTTTTCTGATGAGTGATTTTTTGAAAATAAGAAATTAAATTTTTTAAAAGGGAAGAGAAAATTTGGGTTTAAAATTTGTATCGTGGGTTTCCCTTTGGGCATTAAAAAAAAATAAAGTAATATTTTTTCAGGTTAGATTTAGTTTTAAGGTAGTTTACTAATGAGTGATATTTGAAAATTTTTAGTTATTTTAAAAAGTCTTTAGCAATTTCGTTCAAATCCTTTTCTGGGGTTAGTATACATGAAAAAATAAAACCCCTCAAAATTTTAAAGGGGAAAAAATTTTTTTAGGTGTTTGGGTTACTGATAAGTGGTTGGGGCCCCGGGGGATATTTATTTTTTTGGGGGAAGAAATGTGGCTAAAAATTGAAATGGGGGTCGTTTGACATGATATAGAAAACTAAATAATATTTTTCAGAGAAAATTTTGTTTAAGGGTGGTTTAATTATGAGTGATTTTTTAAATTATAAATATTCTTAAAAGGCTTACGCGATTTAGTTTTAAATGGTCATCTGGAGGTCGTATGGCCTGATAAATAAAACAACGTAATATTTTTTGGGGGAATATTTCGTTTTAGTGTAGTTTAATTATGTGGTAAGGGTTATTTGACTATTTGGATCATAGAACCGATTTTTTGTCAACTTTAAAAATTATTATTATTATTATTTAAATATTGATAATACTGTCCAAATTGGATGTATTGATTTATTCTAAATATATTCTCATAACTATACTCCTACTTTAACGAGAGCATTTTAAAAACATTAAGAAAAAAAATTCGAAGGAAAAAAAAAATCTTACATGCAAAGGGAAAAAAATTACAACTTCTATAAAAAAATTAGAAAAATATCCTCTCATTAACGTATGTGTAATTTATCAATAAACATTCACCAAAAAAAACATTCTTTATTTCTAATTGGGCCTGAGAAAATGTTCGTTAAAGTATGACAATTTAACATGGGTTGGATAGGTCATCCGGGTCCCCTTAATTTGTTTGTCTTATCTTATAATTGAACTACCAATATACCCTTAAAAATAAGGGTGGAATGTGAAAAGTTTCATTTTTTCATAAACGGCTATAACGATTTTAATTAAAATTCATATACAACCACAGGTTATATTCCCTACAAAATGGCAAATTTTGCTTTTCCGGCCATATAACTTAAGGGGTACTTTAATGATGACGATATCTCCAGTTTTGATTATATATCCTGTAATATTTGAGATACGAAATAACATATCATTGTAAAGTTGTAGCACTACTAAAGATAAAAATACTTTTATTTGAAATAATATTTTA
Organism: Timema cristinae; assembly: GCA_039000515.1. NCBI lineage: Eukaryota > Metazoa > Arthropoda > Insecta > Phasmatodea > Timematidae > Timema > Timema cristinae. Next base: position 14,061 of record JBCFYV010002344.1, read on the forward strand.
TGAAAACCTTTATTTTTCCAGTTATAGGCAAATATGTTTTTAAAATAGAGCTTTTCGGTCTTGTTCAAGATGACTTAGGTACAGAATAAACATATTTTTGTAACAGTTACCATTATTTAATGTATGCTCTTTGGAGAAATTTAATGTTGCTACATTTGAATATGGAAGGCACACTCCGTTTATTCTGAAAGGTGAGTCTTACCTTGATGGACTATGCTATGGACCTATCTTATGCCCTATACTTTGCAAGCTAACGAAGATTAGCTCCCAGTTTCCGAGTTACTAGCAGATTGCATAATTTGGTAGGTAAAAAAAAAAGCGAGAAAGTCTGTGCGGTGCCCCGTACCCTTTATTTGATTGAAGGCACTAAAGTTGGAATATTCATGCACACAAAAATTACTATATTTCTCTTTTGAAAAATGCCCGCTTTCACTTAGTAAGATTTTATCTCAGCATTGTGTTCTACTGTAGGGTTCCAGAAGAACTTTTTTTTTTAGTAAGTTTCCGGAAAACCGATTTAATTCTATCATTTTTATATCACAATAAAATATTTCTGTGTGAAGTGGGGGCTGATTTTCGGTGTAACGAGGAAGAGGGTTGGGGGTAGGAGAGGAGAACATAAAAATAATTCGAAGGGATTCGACCTCTTAAAAGGTGGTATAAAAAGGACCACGGGCAATATTTTTTTAGTTTTTGCATCAATTATATTTTTATTTTAAATAAATAATATATTGCTCCAGTACAAGTTTCATTTTCTACATAGTTATAATAATAGTTTTTGGATATTTGATATGGGCACCCTGAAATCGAATTAAGAGAAAAAGTTCTGACTAATTCCAGGGTGCCCATAGCAAATATACAAAAACTATTATCATAACAACTATCTCTCTATAGGAAAAAACCCACCCACTCACTCAGCACCATAAATCTCCACAATCCCTGGACATGGAATTATGCATGAAGGTTCGTTTAAAGCCTTAGACATGGGTTAAGACGTTTTTTTAAAAAAAACATCCGAAATCCAAGGTGATGAAACGCATAAAGGGGTCTAATGTTTTCAAAATTCACTGCTGTATCTTTTAAGCCAGTGGACATAGAGCCTTGAAATTTACAAGGAGTTTCCTTTTTAGAATTGGATTAGAAGTTTTTAAAGTTTCTTTCAAATTACTTCCTCTAAAGGGGCATAAAAGGCCCGGAAATCACATGTTCTATATCGATGAGCTGAAAAGCTGGAAATCTGGATTTTGGAAAGCAGGTTGAGGGTCACCCCATATAACAGAAAAGTATATTATTATTATTATTTATTATTAGCACCGCGTCTTACTACACGTTCGGGCTATACGCACTTACGCTAATGTGTAAGGATAGGGTGATTATGAGATGAAATGGAGGACCTACAGTTTAACATGGAATCCGAACCACGGGGGAGGCCTGTCATTCCTCCCATACACTAATTGTGAATAATACACATTTTGTCAGAGGTGAAGTAAGAGTTTGGCAATTAGATAACTCTGTGCTGGGGGCGGTAATTGAGCCCCGAACCCTCAGCACCGAGGTCCAATGTCTTAACCCTAGACCACCAGGTCACTTCAGAAAAGTATAAAAATGGTAAATTTCAAAAAGGGACTTGAGTAAATCGGAGGGATATGAGGAATTGCTAAAAAACAGAAACCAAAATATGAAAAGTTATAATAGATTAAAATTTGGCAATTATTTCTATGTAGAATAACCCATCCATATAATCAAAAAATTAGAGAAATTGAAAATTTCAAAATGGTTCTCAAAACAGAACAGAAACCAAATTAATTATAATCCAAAAGCATTTAATTTTAAAATGACGCCCCAACAAATAAATAATGAGGAATGGGAGGGGACATAGAAGAACCAATAGTTTTAGGATGGGGATGCTTTTTACATAATAATGTTCATAATTGCACAATTATACATTTCAATTACTGTAATATTTGGAAATTTGTATTCGAAGTAAGAGATAAGAAAGATAGAGAATCAGCGATGCCACCTAAAAATTGGTGACCCCCCGGGATAAATGTTGATTTCAAAGAATGCAAATGTTAAACTAATTTGAGCCAAAATCGGATCCTCGGCCTTCCCTCTGCCACTGTGTACGCCACTGGTTAACAGGTCTGTGTTTACACATTATTCTTCACAGCCAGGATTTGCAGTTGATGGGGGTGGGGGCATATGATAATCACCTCTTTCTTATACAATACTTAGTGTTTACCTACATACAATAATAATTTCAATTACTGTACCCACTTCCAAACTTCATGTAGGCTACAATGATTTTAACCATTTCTAAAAACATATTACGGTATCACAATTCACAGGTTCAGTTTCCATTTACGAATTTATGTATATTGTATTTTTAAACTGTTAATGTAATATTATTATTATTGAATTATTACCGACAAAAATACAGGTCATATAATGTCATTTCTACGTAAGCGTGAAAAGGCCGATATAATTTAGCCAAGTGACCCTCTTTATCAGGGTGTTGGGTTCTTTAACGTGTCGGAAACAACGACACGGGACCCACGGCTTTACTTCCCTTTCGAAGGAAGGCATGCTACGGATTTTACCATCCTAAAAACACTTTTTCGGATTCGGGGGGTCATAAAACGTCAAAAACATTCATCAAAATTTTCAAGTTCGATTTTTTTTTACTATAAAAATTTAGGTACTTTCCCTCCCGAGTGATCTGGGATGAAGTTTTTTTTTTAGCACCACGTCTTACTACTCGTTCGGGTTTTATACGCTCAAGTAATAATTACTCTAGGGGGTTAAGGATGTGGTGGGAATAAAATTTTTTAAAATAGGTATTTGAACCCGCATTTTCGGGGAGAGAGAGTGGAAAAACCATTTAGGAAAAAAAAACCTCAGTTCACCCCGAGTGAGATTCAAAACCTTTCCCCTCTCCCCGTCCCCCCGGCAGCTAAGTCCAACACGAGACTGACCGTTTGACCACTAAAGCCACAGAGGGGGGTTGGAGGGAAAATTAAAAAGTTAAGTCTTTCCAAATTATTCTAGATTATATAAACACTTTTTCCAACAAAAACCTAAAATCATTACTTCTTTTTAAATTTCTCCAGTACTCTCCAATTTGGTCCGGAAAACGTCTTTTCTTTGGGTTTTTCTTGATATTTTTAAAAAAACATTTTGTTTTTTTAACATGAAGCGAGCCCAAAATTTTTTCCCTTTGTTTAGCTAAAAAGGGATTATTTCTGGATTGAAGTTGAATTTTTTTCAGTCAGGGTTTTAAAGGGAAATTATAACAATTTTTTCCCAAAAATTAAATATTTCACCCCCCTTGTTATGTTTTTATAAAAAAGGGCACATCCCATAAATAAAAAAAATATCTTTTTTTTTTTAAGTAGACCTATAAGGGTTTTTTTTTTGCGTTAAAAATAATGAGTATTTTTTCATTTTCCCAACACAGTGTTATAATTTTTAAATATAAAAAATTTTTTAATTAAAACAGCCCTTGCACGATAAAATTTAAACAAAATTAAATTTTTTGAAAGTTTAAATAAAACCACTACGACAAACCATTATTTGAAAGGGGCGTTTTTAAAGATTTTTTTATTTCTACATTTATATTTTAAATTTGATGCCATGTACTCTTATTCAAGTTAAAAAAGCTTCCATTCAAAACAAACAAGGCGAGATGGGGAAAGAAAAAAACCCAATATTATTTTGTCCCCAAGGGGTGTGCCCGGGGCCGAGATAAAATTAAGATGGCCTGGGGGCGGAGGGGGGAAGGTAGAGGGGGTGTTAATCTGTTTATAACCTGCATCGGGGAATTTTTACCTGTCAAGGTCAAAGAAAGATAGCTTTTTGACAAAATCGGGGGGTTGAGGTGAAAGGTGTGTATGGTGGGGGTAAGTATTCGATCATAGAGATCCTACAGGATATCGGGTGGGAAATATTTTAAAACAATTTTTTCTAAACATTAATTTCGATAATTCCATAATGTTTATAAATTGGAAAAAAATACGTACCCCTTTTTTTTAGCTTAAGCTCTGTGTTTTTTATAGGAAGAAAATTTTTTCCTACTCACAAGGGAAAAAAATGCCAACTTTGAATCAATTTAAAAAATTAATTACAAAAATATATTTAAAAAATCTTCCAAAACCCAAAAATAGAACTTTATTTGAAATTTTCAAGATAAAAAAAAAACCCCCACTTCTGCCCATGTTTCATAATCCCGAAAAAATGTGCCAGAAATAGGGAATATTTTTGGGGCTTTATTCGCCCTTCCATCCCACCTTTAAAAATTTCACCACTCAAATTATTTCATTAAAATTTTCCTATTTTAAAATATTTTTTCTTCTTCTAAGAACACATTTTGTAAAAAATAGGCCTAATAGTATTTTAAACAATAAATACTTTGCGAGACGTGTATTTTAAATTCATTATTTTAAAATTTTTAATAAATTTTTTTTTAATTTTTAAAGGGGGGCCCATATTTTTAAACTCCCAAAACCACAACTCCAGGGGGGGGGCCATGCAGTGGGCCATTCATGTTCTAAATTAAACGGAAAAAAAGAGGTAAATTGGGTATGACAACACTTTGTGGGAAAAAAGAGCTTGGGAATCCCAGCTTACTTTCCCACTCCCACCTGCCCATTTTCCCCCCCTTCACAACACAAACACCCCCCCCCTTTAACCAAGGGTTAAAAATTCCCCGTCAAAATGTTTTTAGCCTATTCTTTTTTAGGAGAAAACTTTTCCCGGTCGGGAAACACTTAATATTGGAAAAGGTCCCCAATAATTTGTGCCCCTAGTATTTCTGTTAACTTCACAGACCTTTATTTTCTGGGATCTGAAATAACTTGTATTACTAAAAGCTAAGTTTTTAAGGAAACTGACTTCAAACTAATTGAGTTTTATGTTTAAATTTGGTAACAGGGTATAGCATCTATCTCCATGTCCAATTTTTTTGGTAAAGTTTTCCATAACATGATTATGAGAAAACTGAATTCTCAGCATTTGTTCATCTTACAGTGAACGATTATTTTTGGAACAAACGGATCCCTCTTCCCTTGGGTAGAATCCCCTACCATTTCTGGTCCCTGATGAAAACCTGGAATTCTAAACATGGTAGGCAAGTAGAATTTTTGGGTTAATAATAAATTTGAGTTTATGACTTTAAATATTATTTTATGCCGTCTAAGCTATAGGAGAAACTTAGAAATGTAATCTTTATTGGAAAAGAACATTTAAATATTGAGGTGGATTTGGGCTATACAATTTTATAAGCTGCACAATGATTATTTCATTATTGTTTGAGAATATATACATTCATGATAACTTTGGTATTGCTGGCTTTGAAAGGCTACTTAAAACAGCCCCCTAATCAACTGTCTAGCTTATTTGTATTTTCACTTTTAATAATTGGTTTTTAGACTGACCTTATTGTAAAATTTACTAAACATAATATTTGTGATGCAGATGAATACTTTTGATTACATATCAAACTATCAGAAAAGGATTGTGGTCGCTTCAACCAATTTTTTATAATTTTCACTAGTGCAGTCTTATAGTCATTGTAATTACCTTTTGGGTATGCACAGTCTTAAAATATAGGTGAAACTTCATGTTTTGAATGTATAAATAAGAGCCCTTTTTTAATGTGATGAGACTTTTTCCCGCAGATTTACAAAAACTTTACGGATGAAGTAACTGTTCATATTGGTCCTCAAAATCTGAAAGATACTTTACCATGGATAGGTTTCATGGACGGGATCGTTTTTGGCTTCTGGGATCAGTTCAGCTGTGACACTGTTAAAGGAGCAACAAAAGGGAAATTTAAGCTATCATCAAAATATAAAGAAGAATGACACTTTATTATATTTCAGAAAGACCATTTTGTCGGGTTGCTACAGTTTTATTACGTCGGTAAGGTTCATTAGAGGATCTTGTATATTAAGAAAGTATCAATTTGGTTTATATAAACAAATGGTTTGTAATTTACTAAATTTAAAATTTCCCCTAGATAGAATATATATATTTTAGATACAGATTAAGATATTAAACTTAATCCTATCTATTGATCAAAACTAGTGTTTTTAAATTAAAAAAAATACACCCCCAACACAATGAGACCGTATGCCATGCTTTTAGCTGCATGCTGGATAAACAATGTTTTACCAATATTACTAGATCGACGCTTATCTTATCAGACTAGACATTTTATTCGAGGGATGTGTTTATTGGGAAAAACAGAGATTTTACGATATCAGTGAATACAGTGACTGTAATTTTAAAATACTGGTGATTTTACCAGTGATTTTTTTCACTGTGACCTGAATTCACAGTGTTTTGATGGACCGATATTTTTTCACTTTCCAACCACGGTCAAGGCTAGTATTTAGCTGCTGTCCGAGTATGCGAGTACAATCAAGTATGGAGTATTTATGAGTATGAGTATTGAGTGTTTAATATTTACTCGAATAGTCCCATGAGTATCGGTTGTAAGGAAACTAATTACTCGGGTGTTTGGGGGCTTGCAATGGAATTCGATACTTAAAGGCCTAACATTAACTCTTCCTGTTGTCACTTGACATTGACAATGCGACATACAAACTACCTAATCTTCAGGTTTCATCTGGGTTTCATGTTGCCTGACTAATGTACAGTCAATACAAAAGTATGCGTTTTTAAGATGTTTTATATATTTGATAAAACGAGAAAGCAAAAGATGTTGCTTAATTTTTTATAGTGAAATGTTATGTAAAATTTTGGCAAAATAAGTTGTCCAACAAACATTATGTTAAACTTGAAAAACCAATATTAAAACTTATTTGACGTAATATGAGAAACTCTTGGAATTGTGTAATTTATTTAGTAAAAAAGTTTTACTACAGTTAAAATTTTCGTGACATTAAAAATGAACATAACATAATGGCGATTGGTTTAGAAATATTGTTTGGAATGCAGGTCATATATTATATTATTGTAGTGTTTTTTTTTATTTTAAATACCGTACATCAATAGTTTGATGAACTATACATAAATTAGAAGCAAATAAACTTTAGATTAGACTATAGGATGATTAGGATCATCAACGCATATCAATATTACATTTATTTATATATTTTCTATTCTATTACTTATATTAATTTATTATTAGCGATTTGGGGGATAGGATCACCGAAAAAAAGAATACATTATTTTTTTCGCAGGGCCCACTTTTAAAAAGAATCTTAAATTTTTTTTGCTTAGTAAGAAAGCTTTTCGATTTTGTTCTTAAAAACAAATATTTTGGGATTGAAAACGCATGTGAATGAAACATTTAAAAACATTAAAATCATTTTTAAGTAGTAATCTGATACTGTTTTTGAAAAAATGAGCTCTAAGAGGTCAAGTGTTTTAAAAAAGAAATAACACGTAAAAAAATGCCAAGTCAATAAGGGCGATTCTCAATTAAATAGTATTAAAAAAATAACAAGGGCCCGCGAAGCTAGTATTTTTTCTCGAGTGTCTTGAGGAAACAATACTAGCTCCGTGGCTCGAGTAACTGTTGCCATCTGATGCGAGTAAAGGAGTATCTCCGATCACTGATATCTCAATCACCGATACTTTTGGGGATCTAGTCACTGGGAGTGGTGGTGATCATATGGTATCGGTGAAAAATCACAGTCAGTGAATTTATCACCCTCTCTAGTATGGTTTTTATTATTTGTCTGTGCCCAAGTTCACCAGGTTTTGATTGATTAGGTTTATGCTAGGTTTAAGAGTTTCTACTGGTTCCACAAACTCATATTCACAATTCCATTAGCGTTTTTTATGTAGTCTTATAATGTCTCTATAACATCATTTAGGGTATATATTTGTATTTTTCTTGTTTTTTTTAAACAGATTATACATTTATATCTTAATGACTAAGGCCGGTACACACATAACGCTAATCTAATCTAATCTAATCTAAGCTAAACTGAGCTAGGATTTGTTCTGCATATACCATATATTCAATGTTTTTAAATTCAATTTCCCAATTTCACCCATGAAACACGATCTTTAGCTGTTTTGATTTCTATATTTATCAAAAGGTTTTTTAATTTTCTTTTAAATTTTCCCCTTATTTTTAGATTTTAAAGGGGAAATAGGGCAATTTTTAAACCATTTTTTTAAAAAACATATCACATTTTTTTAAAGAAAATATTTTAAAATACCCTTTTAGTTTAAGTAAAATAAAATATCGCAAAAACCTTTTTCCTAAGGTGTTTTTCCTATTTTCGAAATATAATATGTCAAATGTCTGATAGGAAATTTAAATTATTAGTATTTATTAAATTTTTTTTTAAGGGGACTTTAACAATAATAAATTTTTGTAAAAATATTTTTTAAACGTGTTATACATGTTTTTAAATGGAAAAATATTAGTTTTTTTAAAATTGATTTCCCTAATCTGCTATTGTTGAATGTAGGGTAAAGGAAAAATTCAATTCAATTTTTCCTATAAAGAAACAAATTTTTTAATCAACCCACTTTTGGTAATTCTTTAAAGGGAAAATTTTAAGTATACCCCTTTCCCAACCCTTTTTTTTAATAAGGGATTTTTTTTAATTGGAGCGTTTTTTTAATTTCACAATGAACAACTTACTTATTTTTCTCTATTGCATTAGGAACTCGAAAGTTCATTACCGCCCCTTCAACAAAAGTACGAAAAACCCTTAATCCCTTTTTGAGCTAATTAAAATTCCAGTCTTTTCTCATTACACCCTATTTCTAAAAGATTTATCCAAATTTTACCCTTTCCCCATCTGTGTTTGGGTTTCTTCCCCAGTAATTTTTTCCCCATTGGGTTTGCAAGTAAATACCTTGAACCCCGATTCTAGATTTTTCCCAAAATTCTTTGCCGCATAAAACCCTGCCCACCAAAAACCCGGCGAAAACTTTACTACCCGAAAAATTGTCTAGTGTTTTGAGAAACTGGGTATGCACCCATAATTAAAATAGCCTCTCCACCCCCCACTATCTCCTTCCTTTTTTTGGACTAAAAATTTTCCTTAAGCACCTTGTTTTCAAAACACTAAAAAATTTCTTTTTGTCATGTAAGAAGAGACACCATTTTCTCACCCACAGGGGAAAACCCGGGGGTTTAAAATTATGTTTTGTATTTTCTGAGTTTTACATTTCTTGACAGCCCGGGGAGACGCCTACAACTTACTGACCCAAAAATAAAAGCATTTCCTGATTGAATTATTTTACTAAATTCCCCAAACTAATATTGTTATCGTATTTTTAAAATTGTTCCCAAATATAAAACCCTAGGGTAAATGGGGGGAAAAACCAACTTAGGTTGTCACTTCCTTATACTCAATTAAATCCCCCTTTTTCCCTGAACCCAATTGACCCAAAAACGATCCAAAACACCTGCCCAGACAAAGTTGTGATTTTATGGCGAGAAAAAGGAGTCAGGGAAAAAATGCCAATTTTATTGCGTTCCCTCTGTTTGAGAAATATGGGTTTTCGTTTACATTCCCGAACCCGAAAATTCCAGATGTTTGATTTGTTTCTACGTGACAAACCTGTTGTTTAGAAACTCCACCCGACAGTCGACATACGTTTACTTCCCTTATCACTGCCATTTGTTCTCCGTCCTAAATTCCCTTATCCTTCTAAGTGGCAACGATTGTCTTTTACAACCCGGGGGGCAATGTAAAACCACACTTTGCAATTTTTTAAATTCGGGGAGGAGCAATTCATTACACGACATTAAACATAGAAAAACATTATTACACCTTTAAATTTTTAATTCTACAAAATTTGGGGTTTGGGGTTCTTAAATTCACAAAATAATACTGTACTTCTTAATTTTGGGAACCTTTCCCGCCAAAACTACTTTTTGGATTCAACTTTATTAATTACATCATATTCATTTATTTAGTACAAATGATATAAATTTTTCAAGTTTTTAAAATTTGCCTTTATGCTTGTTTTATCAAGGCCTTAATGTTAGTGACTTATTTATTAAAAATGGGGAAAACAAAATTATTTTGTTCCTGTACTTTTTGGACTAAAGTATTGAAACAGGGCGGCGGGATCGGGGTGGTCCGGGCTTTTCACAGGGGGCCGTGTGAACACGATTCTTTTGGGGTATTGGGGGTAGGTGCAATTCAATATAATTTAAAAATACTCACAGATCCCCCAAATTTTGATTATTAAAAAACTCTACCGAAAACATTACGAATTAAATAACGCAAAACAATCAACAAAAAAGTAGTCAAAGTAAAGTCTGTAAATTAATAAACAAAGGGGAAACATATAAAATGAATTACATCAAATAGGAAACACTTTTTGAAAAAAATACAGAAAACTATTTTAAATATCCAAATACGTTTTTTGAGGTGTTCTTCACGGTAAAATTTAAATTTTAATGTTCAAAGACACTCAGGGCCCCCCGCCCTGGCCCCGCGCCTAACACTATACCGACCCCTCGAACAGAACATAACTCGCTGTCCACTCCAGGACCGACGGTTGAAAACCAAAGAACGGCACACCTGGCGTCGTGACCGGTATAAAAGGGGTGGTCCGCTAAGGGTTGGGTCCCCATTTAGAATCAGGCCAAATTAAAAGGACCCAGAATTTTCCAGACGTTGCCCCGACAACCCCTTTCCCTCTAATCCCTTGCCAACGAAAGGCCCGCTGCATACCGTAAACAACGGGGAGAGTGAGGAACGAAGAGCATCCGGGGTAAACAATGGGCGCCCGGAAACCGCTTTTTAGACACTAATCTCTTTACAATACAATCCGGAATCTTACTAACAATAAAATTTGTTTCCAAAATTTTTTATATAAAATCGTTGTGACATGTCAGAGTTTGTATTTTTTTTTAAAAACACCCATTTTTTTGAAGAAAAATTTCACAATATTTGGGCAAGGGGAACCAAAATTTAAATTTTCTGAAGCAAAAAAAATTAAGAAAGGGGGGGAAATTTTTATAACTTACAAAATACATTGCAAACATATTTAGCTGCAGTTTTCCATCGAGTTTTTTGCAGTGATTTTTTTAAAAAAAAAAATTTTTTTGTAGTAAATTAAGGTGCTTTTTGAAATTGAATTGGCCCAAAAACTCACAAGGCCCTGATCAAACAATCATATTAGCTCTGTTACGTCGGGTGTAATTACCATAAAGTAAACCTATTAAATGACCTAAACCTTGCCCAAAATTGGTTTCTAACGATTCAGTAAGGTTGTTGAAAACGCAAAAACGTTTGTACTAAGTTATTATTTTCTCAACCAGTAACCGAAAACATTAATTTAAATTCAAAAGTAAAATTTAAAAAAAATTTAAGTCCAGTATAAACAAAAAAAAAATTTTTTTGTAGTTCACTTTAAAAGGACCCACCAGAGAGGTTAAATTTGGGCGTGTTACGGGGTACGCGTTGAAGTCTTTTTTTTAAAATCCAACAAACTAATTAATAAGGTATTTAAAATACTGGGTATTTTAAAAAGTTATCACACCACATTTATTGGCCAAGCTTTTGTTTCAAATTAAAAAATGTTAGTTTGGTTTTCAAATTTCTATACAAAAATGGTTTTTAATTAATAGTCAAAATTATTTATTTATTTCAAGTTTCATACGTGGGTTACTTTAAAATTTGATAATTTTACTGGTTCTAATACATTTTTAGAAGTTATTTCGGTTTCTGCAATTTTTAAGAAATCATTTGTTTTTGAAGTTATTGGGTCAAAAGTAGACTAAACAATATCAATTTTTTTTTATAATTTTAATATACTTTTTCACAATATTAACCTAAAGTTTTTTTGGCATTTATTTAATTATACTTTTGTATCTGTTTTTGGCAAATTTTTAAATTTTTTAACTAATGTTAACATATTTAAATAAATTTAAATTAGGGGGCGATTTTTAATTATTTTTACTAATTTTAACATATTTAAATTAAAAATGGAATAAAATTTTAACAAAAAATTTGTTAAATTTGTTTATTTATTTTTTCTTTTATTGTCCTTTGGTATTTGTGCAAGATTTACTAATTATTCTTTTGTTATAGGTAACTAAATCGAAAAAGGGAACCTGCTTAATCACTTCAGTTCCCCAACAGTTTTTCAATCGATCTTCAAACAAAAGTGCGACTGCTTCTAATTCCAAGATTACTTCCATCTGGATTTCTTATGCTTTACCTTGCTACATGGGGAATAGCATAAAGTTTGTTGAACAAAATTTGTATTATAATTTAATAGAAAAGCATTACAGTTGCTAAGTACGGCTATAGCCCTATTAAATACGTTTTTTTTAAAAGAAAAAAGTACCTTGACACGGGAATCAACTCGGGAAAATTTGCTTAACTAAATTTATAGCCACGGGGCTATCTAAATTTTTCCCCCCATGCCCAGGGCATTCTTCCTCATATTTAAAATATGGAAATAAAACAAAAAATAAAATAATTTAAAAATAAAATTAAATAAAAAAATAGATGAAAAATAACCCGTGAAACGCAAAACTCCTAATAGCCAGGTGGTGCATTGGCGTACAATAAAATGTCAAAGGTTCGTTTCCCCAGTTCAGGTGAAATTTTTTAATTAAAAAAATTTTTTTTGTAAAAATTGGAAACAATTTAATCAGTGTTTTTAAAATTATCATTTTTTTAAATTTTTTGACTCTCAAAAATACATGTTAGTCGGGAAAAGGAAATTTGGGGGAAAGCTACAAATAAGGAACATACTTTTAATTTCCTATTTATTCGAAACATTTAAGGGTTTTTAAACATAAAAAATTTAGCTAAATTTCAAACTTAAAACCCAATAAAAGAGTCAATTTAAATTTTATTTTAGAAAATAACATACATTTAAACCAAAAATTCAGAGAATTTTGTCATGGTAAAAAAAAAAATTTCTGTTTTATTGTAGCGCAACGAGCATACAAAATTTAAAAGCTAAATAGTTTAGATCAACCTCAGGGGCCTCGGGGTAAAATTTTACCCCCAGGCCCCAAAAGTTTAGGGGTTAAAACCCACCCGGGGGTCGAGGGGATTTTTTTTTGGGGGGATAAAAATCCTGGCACAACAAAGTGGGAAAAAAACCTAAAAAACCAAGCATATTAGTATAAGGGGGCAGGTATAAAACCCCGTTCGGGCAGTGAGCCCCAGCAACTGTAAATATGACGTTTATGTGTATGATGTGTTTAAAATGGTATCAGTGACTTAAGGCATTGACATCATATAATGGGTTGTATAACTAAACGAGGATTTAAAAGTATATGACGTATTACGTTGACTCAAAAGAAATTACTTTTAAAATTAAATAAAATCGTTTTGAATTAAAAATTTATTGACGTCTGGGATTATGTTCCATTTCGGGCAGTAGCCGGGAACTGAAATATAACGTATGAGGGGAGGGGTGTAACTAAAATACCGAGCTAGTGACGTTTCAAGAGAATTTTAACTTTCCCGGGACATGGGAGCTCAAACGTAAAAGGAAAGACACAATTAATAAAATTTTGCCGAATAGTTCCATTCATTTTGCCGATAATGACTTTGAAAGAAATTTTTCAAGTAACTACTTAATTTGCCCTAAAAAATTCTTAAACAAGTGCGTGCTTTTCCCCATACATTCCAACTCACATGCCAATATTTATGATTAAAAAACCACAAACCCCCTGTTCCAAACGGAAATCACCAAAGGAGGTGGCGGAGAGAATAGAACACTTCCCAAAGAAACATCACGTGAAAAAAAGGGAACCACAAAGATGAAGGGGAAATCAACAAAACACAATTTTATAGAGGGAAAAAATTTTAACTAAAAGATTTTTTCAAGTCTGAAAAAACTCCTAAATTGAACAAAAAAAATTACGAATCCTGAAAATAGAAATTTCAGTTTGTAGAAACAGTGTAAAGAACAGAAAAATTTACTCTCAAAAAAATCTTCAGATGCCACAAACAGAAAATAGAAGGAAAAAAAGAAATTTTCAAAAACCGAAAGATGAATTATAACTCATAAAAGGAAATTTACAAAAAACACAGAACGATTTTTATAAACAAAAAAAACTTCGGATTGGGTGAATAAGAATTTTTAAGCATTAGCATTTGGGTAAACATAAAAAAAACGTATATATTTCAGAAAAAGAAAAAGGGGAAATTCCCTTAAAAAGGATTTCTCGACACAAGGGGGGGTGGGCAAAGTCGTTTCAATGCGGCCTGGAATTTTGAAAAATGGGATTTAGAAATTTAAAACCGGAATTAGTTAATTTCAAAAGCTGTGTATTTTCCTTTGATGAAATGAATTTGATTCTTTGAGGGGTTAGACATGAAAATGACATGATTTAGGGCCACACAAAAAACACAAATATTTTGGGGGCCAAGGGGGAAACTAAAATTTTTCCGGGGTGAAAGCAACCTGTTTTTTAAACGTTTTTTGGTTGAAATAAAAAAGCAAAAGAATTTTACTTGAAATAATAATAGACCTCGAACCCAGCTGTTTTTAGCTTTTTTAGCCCTGTGTATCAACCCTGGGGGGAAAACAATATCGGTGTCTGGAAAGTCTTTAAAACTTTTTCCGACGAAAAACCCATGTTTTCCCCTAATCCTGTAAATAAATTCCCCTAAAGGTTTGGGTTTTTTGCTGACATTCCACATATGATAAAACTTCTTAACGCAATCACTTTTTAAAATGGGCGGAAATCACTCTTTCCTCGGGAAACGACTGGAAAACCAAAGAAGTTTTTTTATCAACTTTTTGGAAAAGGGGATTCGGGGGAAACCCTTCCAAATTGGTCCAAAACTTTTAAAAAGTTCACCCCTTTTGGGGAAACGTGGGGAGAACGCCCAGAGAGTTAAATTTGAAACCCCAAAATTACTTTTTCACCTTAAAAAGCACAAGCCATTTTGTTCTTACTAAAAAAAGAAAAAAAGAAATATCTGAATTTTGTAAACCCTGGTTAACGATATGTTTAAATGTTTTAAAAACTCAATTTTTCCCCAGAAAAATTTTAAATAAAAAATTTTCTTAAAAGTTAAATTTTTGCATGCATTTGAGGCCACAAAGAAGACATTTTGAACCTCAGGCCGAAAACGTGTCGAAGCAAAAAATTTGGGAAAAAAGGACATCGCTGTTACCCTTTCAAGTGGATTTTTAATTTCCATACCCCATCTCTTAAAGGCCCTATACAAGCAGGAAATGGAAATTTTGGTGAAAAATAAAATTTTAAAACTCGAAAGGTTGAACCCAAAAAGGATTCCCCGGGAAAACCCTTTTTTGTGGCCATCCGAGGAAGGGGAACATTTTTTACGACCACCCTTTTTCCGTCTGAAGGGGTGAAAAATCGTTTTGAGACTAATTTTCCCTTGGAACAAAACTTGGGGCCCAGCTATAAAATTACAAACCCCCTTTTGACCCGGGAAAGGGGAAACAAAAATAACACATCTTTTTAAATAATAACCAGTGCTATGTTTTAAGACCCCCCTTAAATAAATTTTGGTCCCAGGATAGACAGAAAAATGAAAAAATTTTCCCAGCTACTTGAGGAATCTAAAAAAACCCACCCCCCAACCCAAATTTGGGTTCCCCAACAAAAAAGACTAAAAAAAGAATAGGATTGCGGACCAGAAGGACAAATATGTGGGGCGGGCTACGTTGCGCACTATTCCCAAGGGACATTGATAAAACGCTTGGGCTCTAAAGTGATACCCAAAATTAACCATTTCCTTTTTTGATTAAATCTTTCCCTGGATAGCAAAGTTGCCAAAAACCAAACCGGTTTTAAGGGGGAAACCATCGAAGAATGGATGGATATTTTTAAAAGGGAATTTTGAATTTTGAAATTTTCATTAATTCAGGGGGGAAGGGTGTTTTGTAGAAAAAAAGGAATAAAATAGAAAACCCCACAAAATACCCCTTCAAAAAAATATCCACTGCTTCACCCTAAAATAAAAATTTTAAAACCCATACGGGTTCGTATTAGGACTTTTAATAGAATAAAACCATCTTAATTGAAACTTTTCCAAGACGGACCCCCAAAAAGAATCTTCGAAATGTTCCCCTTAAAAAAAGGACAAAAAAGGATGAAATCGTGTGGTTCGAAGTTTTTTAAAAAAACCTTTAAAGTAGGTTTCTATTATCCTTTTTGGGGATCCAAAAAATTTTGAAAATTTTTGAAACTGGGTTAGGGGAAGTTTGGTTTGTTTTTAGAAACGTTTTAAACCCAAAAAGCAAATTTTATAGGTGCACAAACAAAACTTTAAGTTTATTTATATGCCAAAGGGTTAAAATGACTATTATAATTTAATATTTTTATTATTTTTTAAACTTCAACAAACAATTTTTGTTGAATAGTTGCGTATTGATTTAATAAAAAGGGGTTTTGATATAAATTTTTTTTTAAAATTTTTTTCCCCCGGTTTTATGTTATATATTTGTGGTGTAAATTTAAAAAAAAAAAGGGTTCAAAACTTCAAAACCCACATCGAATGTGGCCAGTTTTAAATTTTACAATAGTTCAAACGGGTATGTAATTTTTAACTATTTTACTATTTTTAAGGGGGTTAATTTATTATTTTTAAATTTATTGGTGTGGTTTTTAAATATACATTAAAATTTATGTGTAAAGTTCACAAACTTTTAAAATTTTAATTTTTCCAAAAAAATAATTTAATTTTAGAAAGGACTAAATTTGTCTTCCAAATAAAGTTTATGTATGTTAAACCATGTTTCCCTCACGTATCATTTTAAAGGGTTTTTCATTGAAAAATTAATACAAAAAAAAACGCCAAGAACCCCAATTTCATTAGAATGAATCATTATTCACATTTTTCTTTAAAAGTTAAAAGGCGGCCTACTTTTCTTTAGGTTGATAACTATCATTTATTGAAAAAATTTAAAACCCAAAAAAAACCCGTTTTAACCAAGTGGGCCCCTTTCCCCAAAAATTAAATTCATTTTTATTTAATTAATGCAAGGATTTATCTATATATTTATAAAAATTGTACTGTTGTATGTTTTTTTCCAAAAATGGTTTTTAAAAGGGGAAAAGACGATCAAACCAATCCATTTTTGGACTTTACAGAGTTTAATGTTTGGGTTTAAAAAATAAGCAGTGATGGGTGAGTTATAACAAATAAAACAGCACGGGGGTGCCCTTTTTTAATAAATTAAACAGTAGTTGATTATTCTCAACATGGGTAAATAGATAAATTACACATTGAACAAATTTCTTTAATTCATATTTTCATTAAAAATGAATCATTTGAAAAGATTAAAAAAAAAATGACACGGGGAGAAAACGGTTTTTTTTAAACGCTGGCTAGTGTACCCTTTGGGTTTAAAAAATCAACCGCTCAGCCTATTTGGATGCCCTTTTTCCCCAACCCGGCGCTACCTTCTTTTTCTCTTTACATTGGGGTTTAAAGTCCTAGTAAAGAAAGAAACCCCCCGTACCACAACCCTTGACCGTCAAGAGGGTATTGTACATACGTATTTTATATTGGTCACCGGGGAAAAAACGTTGAAAATTTTTTGAGTTGTTCGCACCCCCTTCTTTCGGAAAAAATCCAAACCCCCCATTTTTTTTCGAGAAATCACCAACCGCATTGTTTTAAATTTTAAAGTCCCCCCAGTAACCGATTTTTAAAAAATTTAATATCATTAGTGATTTTGGCTATCGCTATTACTATAACGTGCGCCAAACAATTCCCCTTTTTTTGATTTTAAAAAACCGACTATGCCCCCCTTTTAATGGTTTCCCCCGATAATCGTTTGGAAGGCACCTTTTTTTAATGCTCTTTTACTGTTGCCCAAAAAATTTTTTTTGATATGAAAATTCCAACTCTAAACCTCAATACATCAGCTTTTTACCAAAATTTTGGGGATTACCTGAAAACTTTTTGTCAATGTATTTAAAAATTTTGGGTTCATATCAATTTGGTACTCTACCCGGGACGAAACCCCGAAAACCGGTTTTATCCAGGTTATTTTTTCCGTTTCCCTATTGTGAATCCGATTAAATCGTAAGGGGGGCCGTTGCCCAAGCAAATTTCCCCCAAAAAGACAAAGAAACACGTTGTTAGGGGGAAAAGCAATTTTACTCACATTCCCCCCTTTAAAAGGCCCTTAATCGAAAATTTAAAATATCCCAAACCCAACGTGTTGAACCGACTATACCCTACGGCCTGTCCTCTTATTATGGGAAATAAGACGTCAGTGTTTGTACCCCCGGGGGGCATTTTTCCAAAAAATGTATTTTTGTTGTCTGTTTAAATTTCTGACCCTAGAGGTTTTCTAGCATTGTCGATTAATTCCCCTTTAGTTGTAAATTTTGTTCCCCCTTTGACACAAAAAAAATTTAGAGGGAAAATTAAATATTAGTTTTTTGAATAATAAATTGAACACCCACTCTGCCCCTTTGAGAAATTAACCCCTTTAAAATTTGTTTTCCCCTTACTTTTTGCCCAAAAGAAAGAGCTTTAAAGTTTTGTTACCCCTTTTACAGTTTTTTTTTTCAAATTTGGAAAAGGAAGTAAAAAAGTGATAATCTACTAGGGAAAAAAATTCCCCCTTTTATAAATTTTTCGAAATGGTGTTTCTTTTTGAAAGTTTTTCCCCTTATTTTAAAAGTAAACCTTTATAACGCAACTTATCTTGGTTTTTTTACCCAGATTAGGGAAAAGGGATACTTTTTTCACCCTTAACTTAATTTAAATTAGAGAATTATCTTGTCCAGAACCCCGTTTCCCCCAAAATGTTTGGCAATTAAAAGTTTAGCTTTCGACTGGGGATAAAAACCCATTTGACATCGCTAAAAAAGGAAACAGTCAAGGAACTTGTGCTTTAACAAACCTCTTTAAGTGTTTTAAGCACCTCCCATATTTTAAAAGTGAAGCTAAGACTAGTTGCCCCACGGGGCTGTTATTTTTTTTGATAAAGTTTTAAAAAGAGAGGACCCGGGGCGGTGCTTGTAAAATGTGGCCAAAAAACCCAAAAAAAATTTACTTATTGGGTGGGTATAAACAAATTTTTTGGAAAGAATTTCCCTGGGGTGGTTAGATTTCGTAGAGGGGGTCCGAAACCAAAATGGGTTTTTTAAAAATAATAACCAAAAAGTATCATAAGACATTCTACAAGAAATCCACCGTCGAAGCACCAAAACATTATTTGGGAAATTCCCTTTTTTTTTATCACTTTAAAAAAACATAAAGCTTGGGGGGAGGAACGCCCCATTGTAAAGTTTTTTGGACTTGGTTTTTGGAAAACATAAAAAGTGGGGAAAGAAAAAATGGCCCCGGAGGCCCGCCCTAGATTTTGATTTAAGCCCCCCTCGCTTCCTTTTCCCCCCCCCGCAGAAAATTTACCCACGAACGAGCAACCCCCCCCAAACTAAAGGGGGACTGGGGAAAATTTTTCAAAGGGTGAATTTCCTAAATCCCCCCCCAAAAGTAAACCCCCACACGGACAATCAAGGTTTAATTTTAACGTTTAAACAAATTATTTTTACCCCTCTCTGAAATGCTATAAAAATATATTTTTTTAAACTTACTTTTGTAACCCTTTTTTTTTTAGAGTGTTTGGGGCTTTAAAAAAAGAAAATTAAAAGCCCCCCAAGTTTGGAGAAAAACATATATTTCACTCAGGAAAAAATTTTTGGGGGAAAACACCCAAATTTAAAAAAATTAAATCTTTTGGGAACCCGGGCACCCAAATTTGGGAAGTAGGGAAATTTAAAATTTTGGCTATTTTAAATTTTAAAAGCCCCCGTTTTGTTTTTTTTTTCCGAAAAAGTTTTTTACAAAAAAATGTTAACCAAAGGAACAAATCGTATGGCCCAAAAAATAATTTTTTCAACATTTGCGTTGAAATTTTATATGGCCTGGGGGGGGGTCTATTAAGATTAGGGGTTTTGGGTGGGAAATTTTAGTCCCGGGTTTTAAATTTTTTTTTATCCGGGAGAGTTTTAAATTCACAACTTATTTGTTGAAAAAAACATCTTAAATTTTGTTTCATATTTTTTTTAAATTTTAATATTTTGGGCTAATTTTATGTTTTCATTATAACATAAAACAAAGAAATTAGAAAAATTTAAAAAAAATTTTAAACATGTATTTTGATCAAAAAGGCCCAACTTCCCGTATAGTTATTAATTTTCATAGCTGAAAAATCATGTTTTTGGGAAAACTAGTCTGTTTGAGTTTTATTTTCCCTTTTTTATTTCATTTTATTTTTTACCCCTTTTTTTCAATTATTTTAATTTGATACAAAAAATCATTATACTAAAAAATTTTTTTCCCCCCCTGGGTTATATCAGGAGGTAATTTCGGGGGAAAATTTTGTGGGAAAAACACAAAATTTTAAAAATTATATTTTTTTTAGGAACAGGACACTAAATTTTTGGGAAAAGGGGTTTTCGTTAAGGCTATTTTAAATGATAGTCCCGGGATGTTTCTTTCCCCTTCCGAAAAATTTTCGCAGGTATGGGAAAAAAGGAACAAATCGAAAATGACAAATAAAATATCCCCCCAAAATTTGCATTTATTTTTTAGGGCCCCGGGGGTTGGGGAAAATCTATTAAGGGGTTAGGTTTGGGGTGAAAAAATTTTGTTTCCCGGGGGGGTTTAATTTTAAAATTTTCCATAGAGTTAAATTCCCCATCTGATTAGTTGAAAAACATCTTTAAAAAATATTATTCCCTTTTAATTTTTAATTGTGAAATTAATAAAAATTTATTTTATTGGTATCCTTCCCTAATTGTTTTTGTAACCGTAAAACAAAATCTAAGAAAAAAAATTAAAATAAATTTTAATTAGTATATTTTTTTTAAATAAAGCCAATTTTGTGAAGTTTTTTAATTTTTTTTTAAAAATGTATTCCAAATTTTAAAAATTTTTATAGCATAATCATGGGTTTTCCCAAACTAGTCTATTTAAATTTTTTTTATTTGGTTTAAAACATTTTATTTCAATTATTTTAATTTGATATAAAAAAATATCTTAATTTCCAAACATTTTAAAAATGATTATAGTCAGAAAAGGATTTTCTAAAAAATCAAAAATTTATTAATTATTGTAAATTTTAAAAAATATTTTTATTTTAACCCCCAAATTTCGTAAATAAAAGAAAATGTAAACTTTCCTCTTTAAAACTGAAATCAAAAATAAGGGTGCGAACGTAAACTTTTATAATTTCCAGCTCCCCCTTCAACACTAAAAAACACAAAAACCTTCTCAGAAACCGAAAATTATTTTTTGGGGGGTTTTAAAAGCGAACCGGGGGGCCCCAGCCATTTTTTAATTTATTTCCTCATTTTAAAAAACCCACTTTCAGTTTTTTAAAAGCGGGTTTTTTGGGGCCGCACCCAAAACAATTTTTTTCCCAACCAAGGTTTACACTGAATACTAACCCCCCCAGGGAGAGTAAAATTTTCCCCCAAATGTTTAAAAATTATATTGGTCATTTAAAATACAACTTAAAAGTATGTAAACGCACCCAAAAAAAAAAAAAATTGGTTTTTTCCCAGCTAGGTTTTTCATGAAATTTTTTTTGCTCAGTTTTAGGTAAAATTTTTTTCCAAACCCCCTTTAATAATTTTTGTCCCCATTTGAAAAACAACTACAAAATTGAAAAGGTTGGGTTTTTTTCTACACGCACGAAAACAAAATTGGTTTTCCCATTTTTGGTTTACATTTTAAAACTAACTCAGTTGGGAAAAAAAGGTTTTAAAAAAATTTTCCCCTGTTTTTAAATTTATATTTTTTTTAGTATAAAAAACATTTAAAAGAGTTTTTGGGGTATTGTTAGTTCACTGTACGTACAAATGAAAACGTCACTCAATTTTTTCGTTTAAAATTTCTAAATTTTTGGCCTCATTATTAAAAATAACAGCCAAAAACGGATTTTGATTTTTTTTTTGCGTGGGGATTTGCAGGGGTTTACGAAAAAAAGTTTCCCGGGGGGAAAACGGTTAGGAAAAAGGATTTTAACATAAAATTTTAATATTTTTAAGGGTTGCAAATGATTTCTTTTTGTTTAGGGGTTGGGGGAAATTATTTGACAACACAAAAAAATTATTAAAAATTTTAAATCAATTTTAATTTTTTTTTTTCGCACTTTCCTTTTCCCAAACCCCAAAATCTTTTGACGTCAAGAGATGGAAACATTTTTCTGTTTAAAGTCCCAAAGAATATTAATTCAAAACTGATTTTTTTTTTCAATTTTAAAAAAAATGTTTAAATTTCCCTTTTTTGTCCCGTATACGTCAATTTTACAATATTTAAATTTTCCCCTTAAAGGGTTTGTTTACACACCCATAATAATTAAGGGCCAAAGCCTTTAAACCCCCAAAAAATATTCATTTAAAAAAAATTTATTTTATCCAAAGTTTTTTCTCTTTTTTTAAAAAGTACTAGTTTTACCGATTTTAATTTAAAACCATTCCCTTTTATACGTCAAAATTTTACAGTTGCTGGGGTCCTGCCAGAGCGGGGGGTTTTTTAAAACCCGCCCCACTTTAACTACTTTTTTTATTGGAAAGTTCGTTTTCCCCCTTTTTTTACGGGATGTCTATGAAAAGGTGGTGACATTGATTTTTTAATTTTTTAAATTTTAATCCAAACAAACATCATTTTGGTGTTCTTTCAAAAAAACCTCTGCCCCCAAAACAAACAGTTCAATTTTTCTTGCGAAAAACAAAGGGGATTTGAGGGACGATCTAAATTTTAAATGGGGAGTGTTGGGCATTTAGTTCTTGATTTTTGATGAAAAATTTTGTAGTTTTTGTCCTTTCTCTGGTCTAAATTTTTTTGAAGAAAGCGTGGGTTTTTATTTCTTCAGTTGCGGTTTTAAAAAAGAATTTTTTAATGTTTGTCTGTGTTTTTTTTGGGTCTCCAAAGTGGGTTTTTAAATTTAAATTTTTGTTGGCAATTAGACAAAATCAATCAGTTAAAATGGGTTTGGGGTTTTGTTGGGCAGGGGGGTTAAAATAAATTTCAACCGGGGAAGAAAATAAAAATTTGGGGTTTTCCTTTTTTTTAAATTTTAACGGGGGTTTTTAAATCAACAAACACAAATTTAATATTTAAAATTTTCTTTAAAAAAACTTACCAAAACGGGTAAATATTTTTTTAAAATTTTTAAATTTTGTTGCTCGAAATTGTTGTTCCAAATTTTTAGCCTTTTTCTTTTTTAAAGTAGTAAGTCAATTACACCAAAACTTTTAAAATTTGTTTTCTTTGTAAAAGCTCCTTTTATTGTGGAGAGCAATGGTTTAAAAAAATGGTCTGGAAGTCAAAGCCAAAACAAAACCCCCGTGGGAACTGAGCGCGAAGATAGCAATCTAAAGGCCGGTTGGGGGGGAAAAAGGCCCCTTTAGCAAAAAAAAATTCAAACCCTTTATGAAAGCTTCAACCCTTTAAAAAATTAAAAAAAATTTAGGTTTTTTTTAAAAACAAAATTTTTCTTTTTTTTGTAGGGGCCCAAAAAAAAAAAAAAATTAAAATTTTAAATTTTAGTTTCAGGGGAAGAGAAAATTTAAATTTTAAATATAATTTTAAAATATCTTCATTGGGGATTATTTTTAATTTTTAAATTAAAAAACAGTTTTAAAAATATATGAAATTTTACCACATTTTTGTTGGATTTTAATGGTTTTTTTTATCTTTGAAAAAAAAAACCTTTTTTTTTTTCCAGAACTAGTCAAAATTTTCCACTTTTTTTTAAAAGGGCATTTTTTAAACCAATACTGAAAAAAAAAAAAAAAAAAAAAAAAATGTGGGGGTTTTTTTTACTAAATTTTGAATTGTTTTTAAAAAAAATTTTTAAAAAAAAATAGTTTCAAACAAAATTTAAAATCTTTTTTTTTTTCTGTTTTTTATTTTTTTAGGGCAATTTTTTGTTTGTTTTTTTTTGGAAAAAATAAAACAACATTTTTAATTAAATTTGTGGGAAAAGCTTTAAAAATTTTTAAATGTAATTTATATTATACTTTATGTGGTAGGGATGATTCATGTTGAATCTAAAGGAAGTGTTGGCCTGCCCGCAGTTGAATGAAGGGAGAATGCAAAACCATTTAGGAAAAATCCTTAGTATACCTGAATATGATTCTAATACCAACCATCCTGTTATCGACAGTCAAGTCTATTGTGATAGTGACGCCCTAGACTATTCAGCCATAGAAGTGGGCTATATTATTGTTATCACAAAAACAAACATTCCTGGGGCTTTAGTCACACATTTTTGATTAAATTTGTTCAATCTGCATAATTAAATGTTATAGGGTTCTATCTGGTGGCAATTATCTTTCAAAAATTAAGGTCAGTTTACTTATGACTTATTTTTGATAATTCGTAATATATCTAAAATATTTATACACATTTTATTCAAAATGGTTATTTGGGGAATGATAAATAACAGTATTTATTTTCAAAGAAAAACATTTAATGGTAGTTTATTGATGGCCAATTTTTTTAAACTGTTCCAATGCCACAGTAGTATACACGAAAAACATACAATTGTGTTGTTAATTTTATTTTCAATAATATCCTTAAATTAAGAGGGAATCCAATTTTTCTTTTTCAGATTTTCCTATTGCTACTTCATTTCCTCATTTTTTAAATGGGGATAAGATTCTCACAGAAAAGATGATAGGCTTGAAACCAAACCGATCTAATCACCAGTCATTTGTTATTGTCGAACCAGTTAAGTATTGTTAAAAAATTCTCTAGAATTATTTATTATAAAGTTCAATTTCCAAAGGAAGTATTAACTGAGTAACTAGTTTGGCGAAAATCGCTCATAAAAGGGTTTTTCTTTTATTGATGCACCATTTTGGATATACTTCCATACCTTCACAAAACATATTATTTAATAATAATTATATGTTCCAATTTTAAAGAGTAGCTTATAATTACTATTATATATTAATTAATTTTCACATCTCACTTTTTCAAGTCTAAAAGGGCCCAAACTATATAAAAACTATGAGTATGCTATATTTGTTGTTTTAAATTAACGTAAGCCATTATAATACACCTGTCTTTAAAAAAATATAATTAATACGTATTTTGATCCAT
>JBCFYV010002345.1:0-37156 GCA_039000515.1 Timema cristinae
AAGGGGGAGGGGGGTTATCTGGACCCCCATTACCCACTGCCCCACCTTTCTTCACCAAGGTCTAATTCTCTTCGGAGGCAAGTTCACTTTCATTTGTGGTATTATAGTTCTCAATCTAAACACAAGATTGTATAAGCCCATGTCTTACAAACTAACTTTTTTTCTTAAAACTAACAAACAGAGACAGAGCTGGAAATTGTACCAGCCTCGTCTTGTCCACTCACTACAATTTTGGCTTTTTCTGACAGTTGGTAATACACTAGCGTGGGTATTATCCGGCCCAGTTCTCGTGTTAACAAGTGCATTTTAAAATAAGCAAACCTATACATATCCACTATAAAACATTTACTGAATGTACAAGGTAATCAATTTTTCTATTCTTGCTTTGTAGCTGATGTTCCATTTCCAAAATAAAGTTCTGTATAGTAACGATTTTTTTTTATCTCGTTTAATTCTTACTGTCCCTTTATAATTACTGTATTCCTCTGTTACATCGTAATCAGAAAATGGTCAAATTATATTAAAACAAAGTTAAAT
The DNA here is from genome assembly GCA_039000515.1 of Timema cristinae. Classification (NCBI taxonomy): domain Eukaryota; kingdom Metazoa; phylum Arthropoda; class Insecta; order Phasmatodea; family Timematidae; genus Timema; species Timema cristinae. Next base: position 538 of record JBCFYV010002345.1, read on the forward strand.
ATTCTGTGAAAATTAAAAAAAAAAAGCAGGCAAACCCATACTGAAAATTATTTACGCTTGGATTCTGTATTATCTGGCCCAAAATGCTGCCACTTTAGGCCGGTAATTGTGACTAGTGTATATGAAGGATTATGATCCATATATTATCATGATGGATTAAATATCAAGGCTATTATATTTGTTAGTTATGGTATAGCCACATCTAGATATCAAGTTCTTTCAATTGAAAAATGACACCTGGACACGGGAATCGAACCCGGGATCTTCACTTTAGTTTGGCGTACTAATCCAAAAGTAAGTCCCGTGTCCAGGTGTCATTTTTCAATTTAAAGAACTTGATATCTAGTGTATACGTTAAAAAGTTCAATATTCTACGCTAAGCCCTCAAATCAAATGCACATATGTAAAAACTTCCTGCTGTGGTCTATTGAGACATGTTTACCTGACAAGGTCATTGTTGGTGAGGAAGCCTTGCCAAGGTCTTGCGGCCCATCTGCATGCAGGTCCTGTTATTGGCTTCTTGCTGCCGTCGGGGCAAAGGTAGGCAAAATCCTCTGGATGAACATCGGCTACTGGGATTTGAGGGGCTACGCCACCTATGGGGAGCTGAAACATTTCTCACACTGTTGAGTGATTTTTGGGAAATAGCATATGGTATATTTCATATTTACACATTTTCATGTTATTTGTTTCCCACATCTCCTTTTACCATATATAGCAACAAGTATTTAAGTTCGAACAATATGCTTGACAAACATTTTCTTAGAGTGTATAAGACTTTACAAACTATATGACACTCTTAACGATCTTCTGTGTAAATTGACCATTTTTATCTTGGCATTCACGGGGGAATCTATTCTAAATTTCTAGTGAGACCCAGAGGAAGAAATTTCCATTTAAATGGTAAATAATACAACCTATGTTCATGTTTTTCTTGGGAAATGTGACTATGAAACCGGCCCTTAATGAGTGAGAAATCACATGTTGCTGGCTATAATGATGTACATTTTTACAGATTTTAAATTTAAAATACATAACTGTTTGAAAAAATTCTTAAAAATTTTAAATTGCAATAATATATTTCACAAATACGGTACAAAATTAGTAAGGGACTAAAGTATATTTTAGGAACCCTGATATACAGCCAAAACCAGAGCATATGATCTGAGAAAAAATACAATCTTGCCTAACACATTTTTTTTACTATTATGTATAAAAAATTGTTATTCGTGGCTTAGATTATCTCATCCTTAAAATTTAGATTTAAATAAAAGTACACTCACATTTATTTAGAAAGAAAAAAAAAGAGGAAATCTACCATTAAAGTCATTATTTGAGTAATTCGTAGAATACATAAGACCCACTGCGCCTGGGACACAGTTTTCAACTCACCCCGAAGTGTTTTTTGACGTAATAGACCTTGGTCCAGGCAACCTCCCCTCCATTCTCCGCTAGACACTTAATCGCCCCATCGTAGCCTGAAAATTTGTCAGGGTAGTCACATATCTCTGGATGCTCGCATAGCGCACACAAGTTGGAATATGTAGATTCTGAAACCAGTAAAAGATACAATATTAGGGGCATAAAAAATATCTGATAAGCACATTGAAATCAAAACATTATTTTTAATGTTAATAATTTCAAACAACTTAACTCAGTTTATAGTGTGTCTTTCTATTAAGTTAAAGGTCCCGGGCTCTGTTCTCCAGCATCCCAAAACTATTTGTAAAGGGTAATATTGGGGCTTCTCCTTTTCATGATGATGAATTGATGGCTAGGGGGCTGAATGTATTGAATAAAGAAGAGCTAGTTTGTAAGTCATGTAGGAATAAAATAATTTTGTTTAAAAGTGCATGTTAAAACCCTTAGTAAATATTAAATAACTATTACTAATGAATAAGGGTGTGTAAAGTTAACTTTTTAATCCAAAGCAAAGGTGAAGCTTACGATATGAGGAATATTGATATATAGTATAGAATAAGTTAGCGACTACTCACTGAGTCTCGTGTTGTGGGCGGGATCAGCAGACCACTTGCCTACCAGGCAGGCCTTGGTGAAAAAGGAAGAGAGGGCCTTCAACTCGTTCTCCCGCGCCGTCAGGTCGGGGTCATTGTGCGGGCCCAACACTCCCATTTTGGTCAGCTGAAACATTTCACCCATTATTGTTAGCTTATCATTCCCTGAATCTGCGAGTCTTTTCATTTATTGATAAGCAACATTTCTAAAGGATTTTGTTCCAAACTTTTTATTTAGATGTTTTATGGCTATACCTTGAAGTGTATTTTGGAGTTTTATTCTGGCCTTCAAATTATGTTGGTTTACTTATGACTGATTTGTATAAAATTTAAAGTTATTTATAAATGGGGTGTTTGACATTAAAAATAACACTGAATACTTAATTTTGAGTTTTTGTGTTGTCATTTCTCACTTTATTTAATTTGATTCAGCTATTAAATCTGATCATGTGGACAATCATCATTTATCAGTTTATGATACACATGTATCAAACAAAATATTAAATTGCATGGCAGCTTGTTACTGTCATTTATGAGTCACTATGGGCTGTGATTGTGGTTAGCTCTGAGGGACCGATACTTTACACAGCTACCACAATTAAGACTGAACAACTAGTGAAATGTTGCCCTAGATATGAGACGAACGAGGATGACTCAGTTGTAAAGTATTTGCCCTCAAAGCTAAAGGTCCCAGGGTCAAATATGTCAAAGTTATCATTTTTCACTCAATTAACCCGTTTCATTGGACTAACTCATTGGACTAACGATCTAAAGCTTCACTCCCATGCTAGATTGGTTTGATGACAGGAATATAAAATTTCGAATCCTGCTCTGGTCCACTGAGGGTGATTTTTACTTAATGATTTCTCACTCTCCTTCCAGGAAAAAGCAGGTAGATTACCTCTAAAATGCTTCCTTCCTTATCCATACCCATTAGAGTACCATGTATATATACAACCTGAACAGGTAGTAAGATGCTGTATTCATAAATATACTTGAGTTTGTAAACTTTAGTTTTTTATTTGTTTTACAGTCATGTGTTTGAAGAGCTAGAATTTCATCGGCTTTTAATACTCTTAGTATACTTGTAAGTAAAATTATGGTTGAGATATGGTAATCTACCCCCCTTTCCATCTCCCATGAACTTCATCACCTGGTGGATGGAGAGACATGACAAAGAAGTTAATCACTGAGTGCGAGAGGGATTTAATCTTTAATCATATTACTCCCCATTCCATTGTTCATGCATGCAACTAGTCCTTTTCATTTATTTACGTTAGCATTCCTGTCTTAGTTCTTTTTTAGTTTTAGGTTTTTACTTTTGTTTACAATGTTTTTTTCATTCTTTTTCATAAGACATATCTTTGAACTCAACTACTGTTCTTTCTAATAAATTGTACACTCCATTTACCCTAAAAGGTACCACGCTTTCCTTGATGTGCTAACACTATGATGCAGCTTATAAGATAGGACCATACTATAATCGGTCAAGGTAAGATTGCTACCTTTCAGGGTAAATGGAGTGTCTGAAAAAAAAAAAAGACCTTACAAGCCGTGGATAACCTATATCATTTGCTACTAGGCTGCACCAACACACTTGTATGGCTCCACTACTAGAGTTTTGCTGTGTGGCTGTGTCATAATATAGTGGAGAGGGCTTGACACAAGTCAATACTACCTTGGTGATGGGTATTTTGTATCCGACATTCCTCCCAACTCCTGTGTGACAAGACTTGAGTCCTTTCAGTTCCTGAACGCTAGTGATGTCCAGGTTTTTGTGGACCACAGCCACCGCTTCATATCGGAATTCTTCTGCAAAGTAAATGGGATATAATTGAAAAAGGTACAAATCCTTTATCAAAATGCTATAAGTATTGCATAAAATCTTTTTATTCTTATTCATAATCATTTATCTCACGTTTTACTTCTTAAGAGGCTGTTTCAACCCATATAAAACACACAACTAAGGTAGGTAATACAGTTGGAATCACACATCACATCATGGTGCAGTTTTTGGTATTATAATTTAAGATGACAGTGGAATTGAGACTAGAGAAACTGTTAGCACATTTTACAAATAAATTATATGTGCACAACACAGAATTTATCTTTTTTTTTATCTTAACATAGCTATTTACTAAAAACTCAATATTTGTTAAATGAACAGAAATATTGATAAAATAGGAGCATTTATGTCCACCAAAGTGCATTCAATCAATTTCACATTTCAAAAACCTGATTTTAAAAAAATACATATTCGCTTATAACTCAAAAACTATTAGGTTTGAAAAAATAAATAATATTTTTACTTTTAATAGAACAACAACTTTACAATGATAATTGATTTCATATCCCAAATAGTTGGAGAAACATTATCAAAATTGGAAATTTCTGCTAATGTAAAGTACTCTTTATGGGAAAATAAGTGCCTAGATCATCATCATGATCATTTGATGTTCCCACCTCTGTGGGTCGTCTGGCTTATCCTCGTCCATTTCTGTTGATCTCTCCAAACTTCTCCCTCAGCCACGCGCCTCCATATCCTTCTGAGTGTGTTCCATCTATCTTCTCCATGGTCTACCAATAGGTGTTCTTTTCTTCTCTTTGTTCTGTAAGGCTTTCATATGACATAACCACAGCAACCTTTTTTCTTTCTTTTTTTTCAGTGGCTCTTCTAATGATATAACTTTTAAACTATCTCTAATTATTTTGTTCCTTATCCTGTCTCTTCTTGTAAAATTCTCAGTGCCTCTCAGGAACCTCATCTATTCTGCCTGCAATTTACTTAAATCTCTCTTCTTCCATGTCCAGCTTTCAGAGCCAAATGTCAATATTGGATGATGTTATGCCTCATATAACAAAGTTTTGGCCCCTCTTCTTATATTCCATTGCCAGATTATATCCTTACCATATGGTAGAGTTGTATACTCTTCCATATCCTTTGTCCTATTTCCTCCTGTATCTTACCGTTTGCGATAACCCTTCTTTAACCTTTTTGAGTTCCTTGTCATAATTATTACTTCCTTTGCTGGGTTTGTATTTTTAACCACCTTCATTATCTTTCTCGTTTCCATGTTCATGTCCAATCCATATTGTTCCATCACTCATGCTCATTTAGATAGTTCTCTCTCCAAGTACTCTTCCAACTCCTCCTAGGTCATGATACCGTCAGTGTATGCCATCACCTTCAGTTCCCCCGGGTTTCTATAACCCTGTACTTCAGCGATAATTTCATCCATCACAACATTAAATAGGAATGGTGATAAAACGCTTCCCTATCTCACGCCACTTTCTATTTGGAACCAATCAGAGTCTTTATCATCTTCTATTACTACACAACCGTCACACTTATCATATATGTTCCTTATTTGTTCCATGATCCCTTCACCAACTCCCTTTTTTCTTAAACCCAACCATATACATTATCTTAGTACTTTGTCCTAAGCCTTTTTCAAGTCAATGAAGGCTATCAAGGTTTCTTTTATCACCCAACTTTTTTCAATTATCTTTCTCAGAATAAAGATTGCACCAACTATAGATCTTCCCTTGCTGTTTCCTCTTCTTCACTTTCCTTTTGTTAGGAGTAATTTTTCATATATTTTCAGACAGTGGCACAGCAATGAATCCTCCTGTATTATTCACATTGTGACTTGTTCCCTTATATATCTGAGCACACTAACCCCTTTCCTCCAATCCCCTGGTATTTTTCTTTCCCCTTCCATACTGCTCGCATCACTCGGCATAACCACTGTAATCCCATAGCTCCTGCTGCTTTTATCATTTAAACTAGGAGTGGCTAGACATTTTGGTCTTGGGATGTTCTCCAGAGGAAAAAAAATCCTTTGCTTTCTACTACAGAGCCATAGGCTTATATTGTTTGTTTCATTGGTAAAAATTAATCACCCATTTTATGTTATTTTAATAGTAAAATTATATTGTATATAAGAATTTATAGTCCTTTCACAAATTGAGATTGAGTTTTTCTTCAAACCACATAAGACATAATTTCCCTGAAAAAATTATTTTCTCACTAAACACTTGACTTTGATGCTTATGCGTGGCAATACATAATCTTAGGATAGTTTGTTGAATGAGAATTCATAATTACTCTTTCATAAATGAAGGCAGGAGTAAATGATCATCAGTTAGACAGCTTCGATATTTCGATTTTCTAATGTTGATTTGAGAAAAATCTACAAACCCTCGTTTTAATTTTGTTCTCTAATTTTTTTTAATCAATCAACCAGGTGATTGACCAAACTAGTGGCCGCAGTAGATCACGATCGACTGTTTGGCCACCTCTAAGTCTCGCATATTAAATTAATCTACCTCCACTTCTGTAACTAGTGTTTCTCTCATCTCTCCTCCAATATTTTATTTATGTTCCCTCCAATAAGGATCCCATTAGTTGTTTTTGTAATTAGTAATTAATTTAGTGAAGAATGCAGGAAACCATACTTTGATAGGTTTTTGGTCCAAGTGTAATCTTGTGCCTAATATTTAGGTTATTTGGTTTTAAGTCAAGTCTTGTGTGTGTGTGTGCGTGTGCGTGTGCGTGCGCAACCAACACACACATATAAAGCAAATGAGAAATTATATAGTTATTATGCTGTTAGCTCCAAATATTGTTATAAGTATCTTAACTTACAAATATAAAACTTTTCCTGTTTATTTTAAATCGCTTAAGTGACAAAATAAACGAGTTTTAGTTATTTTCAATGCAAATCATATTAAGTTGGCCATAGAATTGTCATTTAACAATAAAGATGGTTACATAATATGATTTTTAAATGTTTTGTGATTGACTGAACTAACCGGCAGGTTCCTCCTTGGTTCTTATTTCTTTGAAGACTTGAAAGTCTTGATCGGGAAGTTTGGAGGCTATGTACATGTCCTCGGGATCCACGGGGCTGAAGTCGGCCTGACGTTGCTTGATCTTTTCTAAGCACTCGAGTCTGTGACAGAAAGTACATGAGGTTGTACCGATACTGTGAGCCAGTCAGGAAACGAACTCAGGTCTTTGGGGGTTAAATCTCTATTAACTTATAAGTATAACCTGAACAGATGCGGTACTAAAAAAAAAACATTTAATATTTTGTTAAATTTGAGATTTTTTTTCACAATGATTTAGTGTCACAAGTATGCCCTTATTCGCCTGACTCTTAATTATAATGGTGACATTCATTTTGTGTTGCCTGATAATATGGAAAGAGTTATTTGTTTAATATGGTTTATACTCCAGTAGAATCTTTCTAACACCATTTGAGAACCACTCTTGAAGAGTGGCTTACTAGTTGGCTGTCTCATACTGAAATTAATTTTTTTAACAATATTTTAGTACCTTTTCAACTCTTATATTTTATCTATTCCATTCACCTGCTTTGAAGATACATTTTTAGTTTACTTTCCCCCTACAGGTATTTTCCTGTTTTAAACATTTTATTTATCAAGGCGAAGTGAAAATTTGTCAATAAATCACAAGTTTTTTTTTAAGCACCGCATCTTACCACCTATGCATAAATTACTGTAGTGAGTTAATAATGAGGACAGTTGAATTTAGAGGAAGTGTACCCGCATTTTTATGAAGGGAGGGTGGAAAACAATTTTGTAAAAAAATAGCTTAGTACACCTGATCGGGATTTGAACTCCGATCTCCCTGTCAATGGCAGTCTAGTCTAACACAAGAGTGACGCCTTAGACCAAGTGGCCACCGAAGCAGTCAATAATAGCTATAATTACATAATATCTAGACTTGGGCCTAGAAGGGGAATAGAAAACTCATCCTGCATCAGACTTGCTAGGACTGTTCCTTGGTCATAGGTACCACAGTCTGGGAATGAAAGAGCAGTTTATCTCACCTGTCTCTAGCAGGTACACAGGAGAACCTAAGTGCACTCAAGGCCGCCATGTTGTTGCAATCTTCCAGATTCTCTTCCGGCACACATATCCTGTCTATAACAGAAACAAATTGTACCCTTAGGGTATGTCACAAAATAGAAGCAACTTTAAAAGGATTTTTATTGGTACCATCTCCAGACTTAGATAGTAATATTAACCTAATCAACTCACTCTCTGGCTTTTTAAGAAATTCAAAAATTCATGGCCGCCAGAATATAAGCCAGTCAGACAGCTCCCTCCAAAATCCTAACCTGACAAACCTCCTTCACGTCCATTTTCACACTGTCCTCTACTCGATGTCTTGGCCTACCGGTTTCACAACTAAAATTGTGTGTGCACTCCTGTCATCACCCATACGCGTCATATGGATAATCCAGATAACCCATTGATTACACTTCAATGGTTGTTCACATTTTATTAATCATGGTTTTATTTTGTATCGGAAATAAAATGCTGTCTCTTTATTGACTTAATTTGGCACCGTAAAAAAAAAAAAATACTGTCTAAATGAAAAGTTCAACTTGCGACAGTTTGTATTGGACAAAAATAAACTAAAAAAAATTACTACAAGACAGTTTTACAGAATTTATACACACTTGAGGTGACCTGGTGGTCTAAGGGTAAAGTGTCGGACTTCCGTGCTGGGAGTCCGGCGTTCAATCCTTGGCTCCGGCACAGATTTATCTGATTGCCAAACCCTTCCTTCACCTCTGACAAGACGTGTATTAATCGAAACTTGGGAATGTGTTGAATGCCAGGCCTCCACCGTGGTTCGGATCCCACGTTAAACTGGGAGATCATTTCATCTCACTATTACCCTACCATTACACATAAGTGTAAGTGTGTATAAACTGAAAGGGTAGTAAGACGCGGTAATAGTAATAATATACGCATTGTTGACATTAATTCAAAATAAAATATTATTAAATTTGTGGTTGGAAATATTATCTGTTAATAATTTTAAAATATCTAGTATTTGATGCAATTATAGACTTTTTAAGGTAGTACTTCCTTTATGTATCAGTAACATTATTGTATGCTTCTCAATACACACGAACGATAAAATAACCGCCTGTTTATTTCAACCTGCCATGTTAGAGGTAAAAAAAACCTTATTGTTTGTTATTATTTGTAGTAATAGTATTATAAATAAGTAATGTATAGTTTTGCAACTAAGCAGTTACATGTTAGTATCCATTATTATTATTCCTGTATCTCCTGTGAACTGTTAAATATGATCTGCTACATAATGTCGTAAAGTCAACTGTCTATTATATCTCTTATCTTCAACAGCAAAAATGTAACCCTAATTATTACCCTTTCTTAGCTCCTGTGTACTGTTAAATGCAATTTGCTATGTCCATTTTATTTCGTGACATTAACAGTAAGGATGTAATCTTGGGTAGTGTTATTCGCAAATCCCCTGCATTGTGTTATTATTATTATTATTATTATTATTATTATTATTAGCACCGCGTCTTACTACCCGTTCGGGTTATACGCTATTACGCTAATGTGTAATGGTAGGGTGCTTATGAGATGAAATGAAGGACCTACAGTTTAACGTGGAATCCGAACCACAGTGGAGGCCTGGCATTCCCCACATTCACAAGATGTCTTGTCAGAGGTGAAGGAAGGATTTGGAAATCAGATAAATCTGTGCCGGGACCGAGGATTGAACCCCGGCCGCCAGCATAGAAGTCTGATACCTTACCCCTAGACCACCAGGTCACCTGTGCATTGTGTTGGATTCAACCCGCTATAAAGTAATTTTAAATTAACTCTATTTTATCTCGTGTCATAAACAACAATAACGCAACCCTGATTCTTAATAGTCGCATTGCCCCTATCTAATATCAGAAGCAACCCGTTACACTATATTGTTGAAATAATTGCTAGATTAAAAAAACACTGAATGCACTAATCGCATGCAACGTTACTTGACTATATACATATTTTTTACAACTAAATGTTACCCGATTCGGTGGCTGCATGGTTTAACGCGCTACTCTCGCAGTAGACTAGACTGCCGATTACGGGGAGATTGAGGTTCGAATATCGGTCGGGTTTACTGAGGGTGGGTATCCTAAATGGTTTACACACTACCTCCACGAAAATAGGGATGCATTTCCTCTAAATACATTACTAGTCCCTTTAAACATTAGCGTAATTAGTACACAAGTGTATAACCCGAACGGGTAGTAAGACGTGGTGCTAAAACCAAACGTTTCTTGTAGTCAAGTTCAGATTCTTGAAAGTTCTCTCAAGTTCCCCCCCTAAAATCTCAGCCTAACACACCTATGAGGCTGCAGGACGCGGTACTTACATGCCTCGTTGGGAGACCTCCTCGCCGGCAGCGCCAGGACGGCAGGCAACACCACGCACAACGTTAGGAACATCATCTTGGTGTTGTGTCTTGTGACTGACCCAGGGTCACGCAGTGGTCCCTTCTTATATAGGCGCCCTCATCTCTTCTACACCGCGACCCGCAAACATTGGCCTGAATATATCACAAGACACAATATATATGGAATTGAATCAATTCTGAATGTTCAGTGATTGTTCTTAACACAAAATAAGATAAGTATAAATGGATTCTACCCTTAATTACTCATTATTATTATTACTTGTGCACCTTGTCTTACTTCCCGTCCAGGTTGTACGCATCTGAACTAGCCACGTTAATGTGTTTGGTGACGAATGAGGTAGAATTTAAAGACGTGTATCCAAATTTGCCTGAAGGGAGAATGATAAACTACCATCAGTACACGAAAGTCTATAAGAGAAGTAATCGTGACGAGACTCCGCGTCGGACACACATCATTGACACATGGGTTTTTATTAAGAGGGGATCCACCTCCAGTGTGTGAGTTTTGCGATCCTCCCCTTATTGTTTACCACATTCTGGTAGAGTGTCGCAAGTGTGTTCCTCTCCGTCTGGCTCTTGATTTTAAAGGTGACCTACGTCTTTTATTGCGCGACAGCGCGGATGGAGTGATATGTTTACTCCGTTTTATACGCCTGGGAGAATCTTTTAAATTATATTACAGTCTTAAGCTTATAAAGTAGCTTGATTGATGATTTTCTCTTGATATTTATTTTTTAACGATATTTTGGTACCATTTTCTAACTTTGTAATTTATATTTACTTAATGTATTTGTTTTTGTAAAAGCTTGAGGACTAGTATACATCTGCTGTTCTCACTAGGTGAAATGTTAACACTTTCCCATGGGGAACTTTACTATGTTATAGTCTTTTTAATCCACTGGTTACCTCAATGTGTTTGTTGATGTGCCATTGAAATCTAATAATAATGATAATTTATTATTATATCAAAAAACTTCATATATTAACCTTTTTTAAGTGATCTAATTAGGGTATCTTAACTTATTGGGTAACATAGCTTACCTAATCTATGGCATTAGGAGCTTAAAGAATCATCACTAAACTTATCTCTCTCCTAAGCTAATTCTATCCAGTCCATCTCACTACAACCTATCCCTTTCATGTCCATTCTAATGTTATTCTCCAATCTGCGTGTAGGTCTTCCCAATAATTGCTCTTTTTGATTAGGTTTGCTGGTCAATACCTTGAAGGGGAATATAACTATTTTAATTTAATAGTTTCAAGTTCCATACTCTTAAAACGAATGCAATGTTTAATGTTTTTGGACAGATTGTGTGTATGTTGTAATTATGTTTTTGCTTCCTTATATCTTCTAAGAAGCTACACATGATGACCTTCCAAAAACTGTGTTTAGTAAAACTAATATCTTTGCAAATTATTAAATAACAATAAAAAAAAACTCATATCCTCATTTATGCTTGACAAATAAAACTACGTTCAGATGTTGTTTTGCTACCTCATTGAAAACTAGTATATAAGTCTGTCAGTGACAGACTAACCATACTTGAATAACTAGGATGCAACTTTTATATTTATAATATAAGATGAAAAACACAAACTCCACCCTCACTTTAAGAAGGGATGTTTTAAAAATAAAAGGGGGTTGAAAATATGACCTTATAGTCTGGTTAAGCTCTTTTTGGCATTGTAAAAAGTATGAAACCCGTTGTCTGACTGGTCTTTCTGGTACTTTTTAGAACGTTAGATTAACTCTTGATTTAAATTTATATTAAATAATTTTAAAAATTGAAATAAATATTACTAAAAAAAACTTCCCTGTCACTATAGGGAAATGTTTTTGAAGAGCATTACATTATCATGACCTGCCCCCTAATGACAAAAAACCTTTATCTTCACGTCATAGCATGGCTCGACCCTATAAAACGCTACGTACAATTTCCATAACTGAACACTGCTTTAGGCAAATAATACTCCTACTTTATCTATTGTATGACCTTGCCACTTGTTCTTATTATTATTATTATTATTATTATTATTATTATTATTATTAGCACCGCGTCTTACTACCCGTTCGGTTTATACGCACTTACGCTAATGTGTAATGGTAGGGTGATTGTGAGATGAAATGAAGGACCTACAGTTTAACGTGGAATCCGAACCACGGTGGAGGCCTGGCATTCCCCACATTCACAAGATGTCTTGTCAGAGGTGATTGCCACTTGTTAATCGTAATATAAAATGCCAGTCCCACTGGGAATTGTCTTCTTTGTAACACAAAAGAGAGGTCTGGATTAACGGGGGCGAGCTCTATTGTGGGAATAAATACAGGGCTTCCTTCGGCAGTACCTGTCAAAATTGTTGGACAGATTACTTATATTCGGGTAATTCAAACAAAAGCCGTAAAGTACAATGCTTATATTCGGGTAATTCAAACAAAAGCCGTAAAGTACAATGCTTATATTCGGGTAATTCAAACAAAGGCCGTAACGTACAATGCTTTTATATTCGGGTAATTCAAACAAAGGCCGTAAAGTACAATGCTTATATTCGGGTAATTCAAACAAAAGGCCGTAAAGTACAATGCTATGAATGTGAGGGATTTGGTATTTTAAATGGGAATGAAGGAGCCTAAGTCAATTTAACAGGTCGGCGAAAAACTTAAAACAAGCTGGATCGATCTTTAGAGATCCAACCCGGCCTAAATTAGGGTATTTAAAAGTGATACACGGGTAGACGACGGCCCTGTGGTGCTAATAAAAAGACACGTAAATGGCTCACAGGTTGTATATCTCATTGGCACGGGAGTATTGTGGTGTTTTCTACGGGAGGATGTGTGGCGGCTGGTCGGTTCTGACAGAGTGAGTGAGTGTGCACTAGCTTGTCAGAAGAATGTGTGCTTGAATGTAACTTTATCCACCGCTCTAAGTGTTGGATTCATTCCGCGGAGGGCTATATGGGAATCGGTTTCAGTGCTACTCTCGCAACCAGTGCAGGCTGCAATGTGTGCTAGTGGAACTATCCCAGGACGAACATTTACTAGCTTGTCGGGTTCATGTTCTGAAAGACTCTGCGGCTCTGGTACGAATACTATAGCCTCGGATTTGAAGAAAAGCTGGGTCTACTGATGGGTCGCACTGTCATTCAGGGAACCAAGGTTGCAGCATTCTTTATTTACGGAATAGCTGGTGCATATGGAGACGTCCGAAAAGAAACACCAGCAGTTGACGATTTTGGCTGGAAAAAAGCGGTGAAACTCCAATAACGGCAAGCTAAAAACTGTATAAATAGCAACCTTGCCGCAATGTAAATAGGAAAAGGCAGATTACAGCCGGACAAGTATCACAACATCGCATCAATAGAGGATCTGCGTGGGCAATCCGTCAACAGCCACGTCGGTTGCCAATTCATCGTAGAGATGAAGCACAGAGTATGCTGAAATATGGAAAAATTAGTGCATCTTCTTTACCGTGAGGCTCACAACACGTTTTTGTCCGATAAAAGACTGTGCGTTGCATTTCTGTGTATATTTCTGCCATGTAAATGACATACTAAAAGAGCCCTTACCACGCATATATTCGGTATTGAACTCTGTTTCATTTCATTTGCTTTGCACCTGGTTTGACCTAAATCGTTTGCTCCATGTTTATTAGCTGTTGTTTGTGACCACTTCATATTTTGTTTCTTCCTCCCGAATTAAAGGGCTGATTTGCAAAAGCGATGCAATATTTAAAAAAAAATCATCTACTTCTCTTATTTCACATGACAGTTTTGGTAGTAATTTTTTACTATTTTATTCAGCACATAAAATTTAACATCAGAAAGTAAAACATGTACAGGCGTTTTGCTCCATTAATGAACGTGTACACTACATAACTTGACCTTCAACAATTATTATACAGCCAATAACCATTTGACTCTCATACAATTATCTACAACTCTTCAAGAAATAACATTCTTCATATGGCAACTTCAAATTATTATTATTTTCTCCTGTGGTATGGATTCATTCATATTGCTACTTGTCTCCTCATTATCTTAGACCCCTTAAGATATGTATTTCTTTATTAAAAATATATCAAAAAATTGCAAATGACAATAGCACAGTCATTTATCAAGGAAAAGTTTGGATATATTTGATTAAAGTTATATAGAATACGTAAAATGTTGCATCTTATTTTAAACATCTTGTGATATTTTGAAATACACTAGTACTAAAATACACTCGTGAACAATTGAATAATGTGAAGTGAACAACGTTATTTTCCTCTCCTTCCGTTACCAATCATAGTAAATTGGGGGAAGGAAGCTCGTCCACACTTGGTTTTCTCACGTTCACACAATACAACTTCTCTTACGATTGTCTGTCGTGAGATCGTATGGCGATTAGGAGATACTGACAACAAGGTTATCTTGCTAGTGGAAGAATATTCCAATCGGCTGTAGAGGTATTAGAAATACGAGACGTCTTTGAGCTGTGGTATTAAACATTGTGTTGAAAGAACCTATACTCTCAACAAATATAAAACATACTATCATGTTTGAGGTTAGTATATTACCGTATATTGAGCAAAGAAAGCTAGTGTTCGACTAAGGAGAAAATATGTAGTATACAAAGCAACAAACATGCAAGTTGGACTTTTTTTTTTTTTAATAATTTATAATGGTATCGGTCAGATAAGGCAGTACTAAGATGTCGTGAAGTTACTTAATATTTAAAAAAAAAAGTTTATTTTTCTTACATAGTTGAACACTAAGGTTAAGAAATGATCGTTCTGTTGAATAAAGAGATCTAAACATGGTGACATAATTTGCGTTTCATGATAATACTGGTTTTACTCTTACAATTTATGTATGATTGATTTGTTAAAACCATGTGTATACAGTGCTGGATTTTAAGTGTGTGGGGGGGCCTCTGGGGAAGGAGGTATAAACCCATTTTTTTTATAACCGTGTCTTACTTATTGTTCAGATTGTATGCATGTATACTAATTACGATAATGAGTTTGAATTTAGAGCTAGTGTACCCGCATTTGCGGGAATGATGAGGTGGATACCATTTAGGAAAAAACACCTTCATTACACCCGTCTCGGATTCGAACCCCGATTTCCCGTAATCGGCAATCTAGTATATTGCAAGAGTGACGCCTTATACCATGCGGCCATCGAGACCGATCCATGTAAATTGCATTATAGTATGTATGAGGAAAGGTAAAAATTAAGTAAATTAATTTTCAATTTCCTTTATTATAATGCTGGCCAACAGTCATAAGATCTAAAACAGGCCAGCAATGAAAGTACACAAGTACCTTACAAATACAATATTTACACGAGAAAATAAGATAAACAAAAATGGCTAAATAATGTTATATAATGATAAATAGTTATAAAAATAATTAATAATGATAATAAAAATAGCAATAATAACAAAAAACTAAAGAATGGTTACAAGCAGTATCAATATGCAAAAAATAAATCAGAATATTGTAAAATGTAGATATTATAGGCAGAACCTCTTAGTGATGAATTATTGATAAGGGATTTCCTTAAATAACTTTCTGGGTTTAGCTTTTCTTTCATGATAAAAGTCGAATTCGACAAATCTAGAATTGGCGCTATGTATACAACGACCTATAGGGCTTACCTTATAAGAGCTATTGAGAAAAAATTATTTTGGATTACGAGAAGCCCGAGAAGGGATATGAATGCCTACCTGATCAAGGGCAAATTTGCAATAAATTTTGCTATTGAATATATTAAAAACAAAAAGGGCATCACAATAAAGTCTACGCGAGAAGAGAGTTTTGGGCCCTAATAGGTTTCGAATTCTGTCATAATCATAATAAATCCGGTTACTAAAGTATTTATCATAGCACGCAGCGACCAATTTTCTTTGAACGTTTTCTAACCTAAGAGAGTCAGTTAAGGTAATGGAATTCCAAGCAACAGTAGCATATTCTAACTTAGATCTAACCAGGGCGTAATACAGACATAAAAAACTATCAACTTTTTTAAATGATGACGTAATAAATTTAATAAGTTCAAGTCATTTTAATGGCTGGGAAATTACACGGTCAACATGATAGTGGAAAAAAAGTTTGTTATCAAGAAGAACACCAAGATCATTAATATAAAGGGTACGTACTATGTTTTCAATACCCAATTTATAAGTAAAAAAGAAAGGATTAGTTTTCCTAGTAAAAGTTATAGATTTGGTCTTAGATTTATTAATAGACATTCGATTTTCAAAAGACCATTTTATAATACCATTTACATAATTTTGTAGCTCTATACAATCTGCAATTGATTTGATAATTTTAAATAATTTTATATCATCAGCAAAGAGTAAATAACTAGACGAGTTCAAATATTTACCAATGTCATCAAAGGCACGTCATGCCTTGCCATGTTACAGTAGCTCCATGGCTTCTTTGGTGCTGACTGACAGCTCACAGCTGACTTCTGACAGTCAACATTTAGGTGTATACCTACATTTTGACTGTCAGAAGTGACAACTGCTAAACACACGTTTTTGCAGATCATGTGGTTCGGCGTAGGTATACATAATTTGGTCTGGTAATTTTTCAAAGCTGTCAGCTGTCAGTCAGCACCAAAGAAGCCAGGTGGCTACTGTAGCCGTTCCTAGTAGGTTAACTACGAGCCATACGACGTCATGTTTTGCCATGCTAGCCGTTCCTAGTAGGTTAACTACGAGCCATGTCTTGCCATGCTAGCCGTTCCTAGAAGGTTAACTACGAGCCATGTCTTGCCATGCTAGCCGTTCCTAGTAGGTTAACTACGAGCCATGCCTTGCCATGCTAGCCGTTCCTAGTAGGTTAACTACGAGCCATGCCTTGCCATGCTAACCGTTCCTAGTAGGTTAACTACGAGCCATGCCTTGCCATGCTAGCCGTTCCTAGTACAGTATCCCCATGGCTTCTAATGTCAACATTAAGGTATCTACCTAAATTTTTACTGTCAGAAGTGACAGCTGCTAAACACATGTTTTTGCAGATCATATGGTTCGGCGTAGGGATACATAATTTGGTCTGGTAACTTTTCAAAGCTGTTAGTCAACACCAAATAAGTCATGGGGCTACTGTAGGTTAGCTACAACCCGTGCCACGTCATGCCTTGCCGTGCCAACTATTCATAGCAGGTTTCCTCCTTTAACCCGTTCGCTCTGTTAAGGGGGCTACATGTGAGATAGCTATAACTAATTGCAGACGTTTATAAATTCCATTCTATTTAAGTAGAGTAAAAAGGCTAGAAACCTAGATCTAACCTTACTATAAACAGTCATGTTTTGAAAGTGCACCAACTAATATTTTTTCTAAGATAATTTAGGATTGTTTTATTGAGTTTTATATATCAACAATGCTATTTTTCTACCGGAAAGTATCCATCACGATTACCCTCCGCCTAAACCTTTCTTTCCTCTCTTTGCCACACTATAATCTGTTCCGAACATGAAGGAAAAACAATAAATGAGCAGTAATTTGTTGTCCCCAAAAATCTGAACCTGGCTATGTAACATCTTAAGAAATAATGTGAACCAATTTGAGCTAGTGTGAACCCTCCCTTAGTTGCGCTGTTATCTGGTGTTGTTGTACTCGGTCGGGGAACACCCGACCTCTTGCTGGTAATCAAGGAGATCTTTCTAGCTATGAAGTCACGTTACAAGATATTTGCGTTCGGGGCTTTACACTCGACCTCTTGGACACAATAATGACCATCAGCTCCATTCAAGAATAAGTGGACTAGTTTACAAGTACGTGTATTGTTGACTAAGTAAGGGGCAACTACAATCTCATATAGAATTACTACGATACTTTATTGAGCCTAACAAATGGTCTTCACAATACAGTATGCTCTTTTTTTTTACGTTAAGTTTTTCTATAAACATTGTTTTTATAAGTTAAGACATATTTAAGCCATTGTAATAGATATTATATCTACTAGTTAATCCACCCGGTAATTTTAACAGTAAAATATTTTACAAATTAAAATTTGCATTGCCAGTTTTGCACCAAATTAAACCGTTAAAAAAAACAACTAATACCTTAGTTTTTCAACTGAATGTAGGAGAATAGTATCCAACGAAAATTTGTCGCTTCTATGTTTTTGTTTTTTAACACCGCGTCTTACTTACTACATGTTAGGCTTATACACATATGTACTAATTACGCTACTGAGTTAGGGTTGAGGAAGGTTGAATTTAGAGTAAGTGTACCCGCATTTGCGTGGAGAGAGTGGAACACTGCCCTCAGTACACTCGACCGGGATTCGAACCCCGATCTCCCTGCCATCGGCAATATAGTCTTAACACGAGAGTAACGCCTTTGCCCATGCGGCCATCGAAGCCGGTCGCTTCTATCTTACTGTTTTTTTTGTTTTGTTTTTTGCTAAACGGAGTGGTGATCATGAAGTCGAATACGTAAGGCTATGGGTGTGATTAATTTTTAAAAGATGGTTAAAATGCATACCCCAAAGATTTTCCTAGTTACATTACGTATGTAACGTTTACACTTTCTAAGTCTATGGTTTTAAAAGAAGGCCTACACCCACATCATTGGTCAAATAATGTGTTTTAAAAAAAATACATATCCGTACTTTTCACTAAGCTCAAATATAAATTATAAGGTCTTTATTTTTCTTGATTTGAAGTTATCACATCAATGGTCGCTTGGCTTAAGACGTTAAATTCGCAACATTTTTCAAAGTAAAATAAAATATAGTATAGATGAATCCCCCCCTGCGGGACGGGGTTTAGAATAGTCCCGCAGTAACCCCTGCTTGTCGTAAGAAGCGACTAAAAGGGGAGGCTTCTGTGCAGGACGTACCTCGTGTGGGACAAACCTATCCTATATCTTTCCTTTCACATCATTTTCTTCTTCCTTCACTTTCCCCCTTTTTTCCGCCCTTCCCCCTTCGCTTTATCTACCCTTACCTTATTTTTCCTTTCCCCCACCGTTCATCCTGCACAGAGGCCTTTGGCCTTTCCGTTGACGACCTTGGCAACTAACCCGGCTCTTCTCTATTTATTATTGGATACCACTGCCTTGAGCTCCTAAATGAAAGTGCGCCGATTGCAATATCTTAATAGAAGGGCCTTAGGGATGACAATAACCGGGTACCCTACTTTGGGAAACGATCAGTTGCGTTCATGAGGGCCCGGACGTAAAATTGGCACTTTCCTACACCCACTTGCTGCGACGACCTCTCTCTCGGCGATGCTCTATGCGAAGGTTGTCATGTCTAGCGTCGTATAGAGCCTCTCGTCGGGACAGTTAAAAGGGCCATATGTGGTAGAACCAACTTGGATCACCCTGGGTCTACGATCCGAGTATTGTGTAGGTTGTCCCCAATCATGGCATGGCTGACAACATTGTCGCCGATGGCAACGTACTGCCAAACACTGCTGGCAACTGTCTGCCCGGCCCCTCGCAGGGTCGTAATATAGATAAGAGGCGGAAACGGGTAAGGCCGTCCAGCCCTGTCACTGTGGAAACCCGAGAAATGGTGAGGCCCCAGCCCCGCTTCCTGGTGATGTCTCGAGATGATGCCAATGGCAACCTTAAGCGAGTCAGCCCATTTAACCTCGAAAGAGCGATAAATGGTGCAGCAAAATCAAACGTCTCTATAAGGAAATTGCGTGATGGCACTATTTTGATACAGACTGTAACTGACGTCCAGTCCTCCAACATCATGGCTATTACTGAAATACCGTCGAGTAATACGGCTTCAATACGGTGAAGGTGGAACCTCACGGGTTCCTCAATGTTTGCAAGGGAGTGGTCACTTGTTTCGACCTCGACTGCGTAAGCATTGAGGAGATCTGTGAGGAGCTTTCCCCCCAGCATGTCACCGAAGTGTACCGTATTGTCACAAAAAAGAATGGACAAGAAAAGAAGAAGGATACGTATATCCTCACATTTGCGACTCCTACCCCTCCTAAGGAGGTCCGAGCAGGATTCCACGTACTCAGGGTCCGGCCGTATGTCCCTAAACCTCGGCGATGTTTTCAGTACCAGGAATTAGGGCATACGAAACTGCGATGCCGTGGTAAGCCAACCTGTGCGGATTGTGGACAGGAGGCTCAAGAAACACCATGCGAGTCTCCTAAATACTGCGTCAACTGCAAGGGTCCGCATTCCGACTGGTCTCGGGCCTGTCCAAAATGGAAGGTAGAGAAGAAAGTCCTGGAGATACAATCTGAAAAGAAGATTTCATATGCCCAGGCACGCAAGGAATAGGTATCGAGTCAAGCTCCGGTATTTCAGACTTCATATAGCCGGATTGTCAGTCAAAATATAAACTGCCCCAACTCCCATTGCGCTGGTAATCTTGCTAAGGAGCCAACGCGACCAGTGCCATTGGTCTCTTCTCGAGACACCTATGTTGATTCCGCGCCAACTTCTGTGGCACCAAAACTTTTAAATGTGGCCAAACCACCACAATGGTCTCCCCCACCTATACCACCGAGGAGACCTCCTCGAGGAACTCCTCCGAGCCCACCTCGGGGAACCCCCCCAAGCCCACCTCGGGGAACCGACCCGAGGCCACCTCAGGTAATCCCCCCGAGCCCCCCTCGGGATACTAAAACAAGGGCGGCCGTTGTTGAGCCTCTCACAACCACCTCTGGCTTCCGTAGGTGGAGACGAGTTGCGGAACAGTTGAGGCCGCTAAGGCGAGTCCCACTGGTGCCTTGAAGAAGGACCAGCTTGAGACCGCCGAAAAACATTATATAAAAAAGCGTCAAAGGCCTTAAAGCTTTCGAACAAGAATCCGACTCCCCAGTCTCTCCAAAATAAACCGAAGCCTCTCCTGAAGCGAGAGGTACAGGAGAGACTGGGAAAGGCAAGAGGGCCTAAAAAGGGCCTCAACAAATTTTTATTCTTAAAGGATAGTGAAATGGATTGCGAGGATAACTAAATTTCATACTAATAACTTATGTCGCTACTACAATGGAATTGTAGGGGTTTCTATGCTCGTGTAGAGGAAATCAAACTAATAATTTCTTCCCTGCATCCTTCCATCTTGTGTTTGCAGGAGACCCACTTCCGCTCAACTGACAACCCGATGCTTCGTGGGTACGATGTGTATCGTACCGACAAGCCTTTCTTTGATCGGGCTAGCGGGGGTGTTGCTATATTCGCACGAAGTACTATATATCAAAAGAATATTAATATTGTTTCTGAGCTCCAAGTGATTGCTGTCAGAGTCTCCCTTCCTATGGAGGTAACCTTATGCTGCATCTACCTCCCACCAGGTGAACGTGTTTCCAAGAGGACTCTAGAGGCCCTCTTTATACAACTTCCCGCCCCCTATATCCTCTTGGGGGACTTTAACGCGCATAACCTGGAGTGGGGGTCTAATTTTACAGACCCCCGCGGGAGGATGGTAGAGGATATTCTTGTCTCGGGAAACCTGGTGTTAATGAACACCGGGACCCAGACACACTTCTCCACGTTTAATGGTGTATCCTCTGACATCGACCTAGCTCTATGTAGCCCCGGGATTGCTGCTCACTTCTTTTGGGAGGTTCACTCGGACCTATGTTGCAGCGATCACTTTCCCATTCTGCTTTCACAAATCCAAGATCCTCCCAGTACAGCACGGTTACCCCAATGGGTTCTTAAACGCGCTAACTGGGATAAATTCCACGAGCTCGCCGTATTCGACGAACCCCATTCTCCTGACGTCGATGTTAAGGCAGGGCAATTTACTTCGACGGTCATCGCGGCGGCGAGGGCATCCATCCTAAATCCTCGCCAAACCCGCGCCACCGTCCTGTTCCCTGGTGGAACGAGGAGTGTCGCCTGGCTATTTCTAACCGTCGAAGAGCCCTGCGTATCTTTAATCGACGTCCTACTTCGGAGAATCTGGAGTCATTCCGGATTCTACGTGCTAGAGCTCGCCGTATTATTCTAGAAAGCAGAAGAGAGTCTTGGAGACAGTTTATTTCTACCCTTACTATTTCCACTCCCACAACCAAGGTTTGGGATCACATTCGTAAAGTACGTAGTAGCAAAAATACCATTTATAATATACCCGCACTCATGTCTAACGGTTCACTTGTTTCCTCCCCTATGGAGGTCGCCAATGTATTGGGCTCGATGTTCGCCGCTATTTCTAGCACTGCGAGCTACTCTAACGAGTTCGCGGTGCATAAGCGAAGCATCAAGCGCCTTACTATTGATTTTGGCCAAAGTCGGGGGGAGGATTATAACTCCCCCTTTACTAAAGAGGAACTTACCTATGCCCTGTCCCAGGTGGGCTTTAAAACTTCTGGCCCGGATGATATCCATTACGAAATGTTGCGCCAACTGTCCCCTGCTGGACGGGCGTTCCTCTTAGACCTCTACAATTGTGTTTGGGAATCTCGTCAATTCCCAACACTGTGGAGGCAAGCAACCGTTATCCCAATATATAAAAGTGGCAAGGATAAATTAGAGCCAACTAGTTATTATTATTATTGTTATTATTGTTGTTGTTTAACGGCCCATCGACACATCTAGGTCATTAGGGCCTTGAAATATATTAAAAACATAATAAAATCCCCATAGGGGAAAGAGATATAACATTCACCATCTGAGACACTCCATAGGAGTGCTCAAATGGCCTCTTGGTATAAATTAAGTGATACACCTGCTAAAAAAAACCACAAGTGTATCACTCCAATAAAAAGACAAACAAACATATTAAAATATAACACGTTAAAAAGACAAAACATGTTAAAATGATAATACGTTAAAAGGACAAAACAACATGTTAAATTGTAATAAAACTGTTAAAAAGATCTCAATATGAGATAATATCCAAAAGAGCCACTTTATAAAAGTGACTCAAATGGCATTAAAAAGATCCGCCTGGCGTATAAAACGGAGTAAACAAATAACTCCATCCGCACTATCGCGTAATAAAAAACGTAAGTCACCTTTAAAATCAAGAGCCAGACGGATAGGGGCTAGTTTGCGACTCTCCACCAAAATGTGATGCACACTAAGGGGAGTATCACAAAACTCACACACTGGAGGTGGATCCCCTCTTAGTAAAAAACTATGGGTCAATGAAGTATGCCCGACGCGGAGTCTCGTCACGATGACCTCCTCTCTTCTAGACTTTCGTATAGAAGAGGGCCATCGCGACACACCGTCCCTGATGGACCGCAGCTTGTTCTGAGCAGGGGTCGAGACCCACTGCTCGTGCCAGGTGCGTAAGACTCCACGCCGGACATAACCCTTTAGATCTAAAAACATGACACCCAAACTCGCCTCCGGAGGCAGGCGTGCTGCCTCCTTGGCTGCCTGGTCCGCCAATTCATTTCCTGGAAGACCAGCGTGACCAGGAATCCAGCAAAAGGCGAGCCGGGTGCTTAATGAATCAATTTTTAAAATTTGCTCATGTATCATCTGCACGAGGGGATTCCAGGAGTAGAGAGTGGACAATGCCAACAGAGCACTCATGGAATCCGTGCAGATGAGGACAGAACGGTGACTACTTCGGTATACAAAACACAAAGATTTAAAAATGGCATATAATTCAGCCGTAAAAACACTGGTTTCTTTAGGTAAACCAAATTTAAAATTGGATCCTTCCACAACAAAAGCACATCACACGGAGGCTCCAGATTTAGAGCCATCAGAGTAGATGCGCTCAAATCCGTGAAAGCGAGTGGAGAGGAGCTCATTAAAGGTCCTTTCATATACAAAGTTTGGGGTGGTTGCTTTAGGGTACTTGGCAAGATCAAAATGGCATTTCGGAGGGCGTATCTTCCAGGGAGAAACTCGACCTGGTGATGTGGGGATAGACTTTGGCAGGACAATCCCACACGTGTCGAAAACCGATAGCATCCGGATCCCAACCAGCCTTGTACTACGACATTTAGTTTCATACAAGACACGGTTAGGGGGATGAAACACAGGGCGGTAAGCAACATTATTTGGCGTGCAATGAAGTTTCGACACGTAATATGCCAGGAGATAAGACTGCCGGTAAGAAAGAGGGAGCTCACCGGCGTCGGCACAGATGCTGACAACTGGACTGGTACGAAAAGCACCAGTAGCCAGTCGAATGCCAGCATGGTGGACGCTATCGAGTATCTTTAACGCCGAGGGTCTAGCGGAACCATATACAAAACTGCCGTAATCAAGTTTTGATCTCACCAAGGCTCTATAGAGGCGCATCAAGGTTTCCCTATCACCACCCCAAGAGCGACCACTCACAACTTTAAGTAAATTTAAAGCTTTAACACACCTCGCTTTCAGGTCTTTGATGTGGGGGATCCAAGTTAGTTTAAAATCGAATAAAAGTCCCAGGAACCTTACGGTCTCGGAGACAGGTAAAACAACGTTGTTCATTAAAATATTGGGGGCAGGCTGTATTCCGCGTAATCTATGGAAGTGGATGACAGTCGTCTTGGCCGCAGAGAATCGAAAGCCATTACGAGATGCCCACAACCATAGATTGTTTACTGCGAGTTGTATCTGTCGTTCAGCCCTGTGGAGACTTGATGAACTGCAATAAATTGCGTAGTCATCCACAAAAAGGCATGAACGAACAGGTAAGCGCACGTTGTCTAAAATGCTATTTATCGCACTAGCGAACAACGTGCAGCTCAAAGGACTGCCCTGGGGCACCCCATTTTCTTGAATAAAATCATCGGATAAGGTGTTGTTTAAACTTACCCGGAAGTGTCTATCTGACATAAAATTAGCTAAAAAAATAGAGAGGCTCCCCCGGAACCCCCAATTAAAAAGGTTTTTTTAAGATGCCGTAACGCCATGTAGTATCGTACGCCTTCTCCAAATCAAAGAAAACAGCCAAAAGATGCTGTTTATGGAGAAAGGCGTCACGAACAGCAGTCTCAAGAAGGACGAGATGATCAACCGTGGATCGGTTACGGCGAAAACCACATTGAATATTGGATAGCAGATTGCGGGATTCTAAACACCATATAAGTCGTTTATTTATCATTTTTTCTAATATTTTGCATACACAGCTAGTTAAGGCTATCGGTCTATAACTAGTTGGGTCTAATTTTTCCTTGCCACTTTTATATATTGGGATAACGGTTGCTTGCCTCCACAGTGTTGGGAATTGACGAGATTCCCAAACACAATTGTAGAGGTCTAAGAGGAACGCCCGTCCAGCAGGGGACAGTTGGCGCAACATTTCATAATGGATATCATCCGGGCCAGAAGTTGTATTGTCCGCCTGGGACAGGGCATAAGTAAGTTCCTCTTTAGTAAAGGGGGAGTTATAATCCTCCCCCCGACTTTGGCCAAAATCAATAGTAAGGCGCTCGATTCTCCGCTTATGCACCGCGAACTCGTTAGAGTAGCTCGCAGTGCTAGAAATAGAGGCGAACATCGAGCCCAATATTTTGACGACCTCCACAGGGGAGGAGACAAGCGAACCGTTAGACATGAGGGCAGGTACACTATTAATTGAATTTTTGCTACTACTTAATTTACGAATATTGTCCCAAACTTTAATTGTGGGAGTGGTAATTGTAAGGGTTGAAATAAACTGTCTCCAAGACTCTCTTCTGCTTTCTCGAATAACACGGCGAGCTCGAGCGCGTAGAATTCGGAATGACTCCAGATTCTCTTTAGTGGGGCGTCGATGGAATAGACGTAGGGCCCTTCGACGGTCAGAAATAGCCAGGCGACACTCCTCGTTCCACCAGGGAACAGGATGGTGGCGCGGATTTGGCGAGGATTTAGGGATGGAAGCCCTCGCCGCCGCGATGACCGTCGAAGTAAAATGCCCAGCCTTACCATCGACTTCAGGATGTCGGGATTCACTAAATACGGCGAGCTCGCGGAATCTATCCCAGTCAGCACGTTTTAGTACCCATTGGGGTATTCGCGCCGTACTGGGAGGATCTTTAAGAGGTGTAAGCAGAATTGGATAATGATCACTGCCACATAGGTCCGAGTGGACCTCCCAAAGGAAGTGAGCAGCGGTCCCGGGACTACATAAGGTTAGGTCGATGGCAGAGGATACACCATTAAAGGTAGAGAAGTGTGTCTGGGTCCCGGTGTTCATTAACACCAGGTTTCCCGAGACAAGAATATCCTCTACCATCCTCCCACGTGCGTCAGTAATATTGGATCCCCACACCAGGTTATTCGCATTAAAGTCCCCCAAGATGATATAGGGGGCGGGAAGTTGTATAAAGAGGGCCTCTAGAGTCCTCTTAGGAACACGCTCACCCGGCGGGAGGTAAATGCAGCATATTGTTACTTCCAAAGGGAGGGAGACTCTGACAGCAATCACTTGGAGATCAGAAATAATATTAATATTCTTATGATATATAGTGCTTCGTACGAATATAGCCACACCTCCGCTAGCCCGATCAAAGAAAGGCTTGTCAGTACGATACACATCGTACCCACGAAGCATCGGGTTGTCATTTGGGCGGAAGTGGGTCTCCTGCAAACACAAGATGGAAGGATGCAGGGAAGAAATTTGTTGTTTAATTTCCTTTATACGAGCATAGAAACCCCTACAATTCCATTGTAGTAGCGTCATACTTAATTAATATAATATTTAGTTATCCTCGCAATCCATGTCACTATCCTTTAATAATAAAAATTGGTTGAGGGCCTTTTTAGGTCCTCTTGCCTTTCCCAGTCTCTCCTGGACCTCCCGCTTAAGTAGAGGCTTCGTTTTATTTTGGAGAGACTGGGTAGTCGGATCCTTGCGCGAAGGCTTTGTTAAGGCCTTCGACGCTTTTTTAATATTTATTTCGGCGGTCACTCGCTGGTCCTTCTTCAAGGCACCAGTGGGACTCGCCTTAGCGGCCTCACCTGTTCCGCAACTCGTCCCACCTCCGGAAGCACAGAGGTGGGTGTGAGAGGCTCAACAACGGCCGCCCTTGATTTAGTACCCCGAGGTGGGCTCGGGGGGGTTCCTCGAGGAGGTCTCCTCGGTGGTATAGGTGGGGGAGACGACCATTGTGGTTGTTTGGCCTCCTTTAAAAATTTAGGCGTCACAGAAGTTGGCGCGGGATCAACATAAGAGTCTCGAGAAGAGACCAATGGCACTGGTCGCGTTGGCTCATTCGCAAGATTAACTGCGCAATGGCAGTTGGGACAGTTTATATTTTGACTGACAATCCGGCTATATGAAGTTTGAAATACCAGAGCTTGACTTGATACGTATTCCTTGCGTGCCTGGGCATATGAGATCTTCTTCTCAGATTGTATCTCCAGGACTTTCTTCTCTACCTTCCATTTTGGACAGGCCCGAGACCAGGCGTAATGCGGACCCTTGCAGTTGACGCAGTATCTAGGAGACTCGCGTGGTGTTTCATGAGCCTCCTGTCCACAATCCGCACAGGTTGGCTTACCACGGCATCGCAGCTTCGTATGCCCAAATTCCTGGCACTGAAAACAGCGCCGAGGGTTAGGGACATACGGCCGGACCCTGAGCACGTGGAAGCCTGTTCGGACCTCCTTCGGAAGGGTAGGAGTCGCAAATGTTAGGATATACGTATCCGTCTTCTTTTCTTGTCCATTCTTTTTTGTGATAATACGGTACACTTCGGTGACATGCGTGGGGGAAAGCTCCTCACAGATCTCCTCAATGCTTACGCAGTCGAGGTCATAACAAGTGACCACTCCCTTGCAAACATTGAGGAACCCGTGGGGCTCCACCTTCACCTGTATATTTGCCGTATTACTCAACGGTATTTCGGAGATAGCCATAATATTTGAGGATTGTGTGTCGGTCATAGTCTGAATCATAATGGTGCCATCACGCAGTTTCCTTATTAAAACGTCAGATTTTGCTGCTCCATTTATCACTCTTTCGAGGATAAATGGGTTGACACGTTTCAGATCTAGACTTTCTTCTACTCGAGACATCACCAGGAAGCGGGGCTGGGGCCTCACCACTTCCTGGCTTTTTATCAAGACAGGGCTGGACGGCCTTACCCGTTTCCGCCTCTTATCATTAATACGGCCCTGTGAGGGGCCGGGCAGTGAGATGCCAGTGGAACTTGGCAGTACGGTGCCAGCGGACAGTAAGGTGTCAGCTGTGACAATTAACTCATTCATGAGTGGGAGGACAACCTGCAAAAGTACTCGGATCGTGGACCCAGGTTGATCCCAGTTGGTTCTACCACATAGGGCCCTGTTAACTCTTCCGACGAGAGGCTCCATATGACGCTAGACATGACAACCTTCATATGGAGCATCGCCGGAAGAGAGGTCACCGCAGCAAGTGTATGCAGGAAAGTGCTAATTTTACGTCCGGGACCCTCATGAACGCAACCGGTCTTTTCTCAAGGTAGGGTACCCGGTTGTCATCCCTAAGGCCCTTCTACCAAGATATTACAACCGGCGCACTTTCATTCGGGAGCTCAAGTCAGTGGTATCCAATAATAAACAGAAGAGCCGGGTTAGATGCCAAGGTCGTCAACGGAAAGGCCAAAGGCCTCTGTGCAGGATGAACGGTGGGGGAAAGGAAGAAAAAGATAAGGATAGATAAAGCGAAGGAGGAAGAGTGAAAAAAAGGTGGAAAGTGAAGGAAGAAGAAAATTATGTGAAAGGAAAGATATAGGATAGGTTTGTCCCACACGAGGTACGTCCTGCACAGAAGCCTCCCCTTTTAGTCGCTTCTTACGACAAGCAGGGGTTACTGCGGGACTATTCTAAACCCCGTCCCGCAGGGGGGCTCCACTGCTGCCTGGCCTTGTCCAATGGGAGAAAATGAAATTTCTCATTGGCGCGTGAGAACCTTAAAGACAGAGGCGCCAAGCGACCCAATAGAGAGAGGAGTTCTCATACGCAGTCGCATATTAACATGCTCTGATGCACCTTGAATGGGAGCACGAGGGCAAATTCCAACACGCACCGGCCAATTGGTCACACCGTGTGGTTTCGGATACTAAAACAAACGGATTGTCGCATTTCTCGAATTTTCAGAGACACATAAAAAAAAACATATTAATATTAGTGGAGGGGGGGGATATATTGGGAAACTGAATAAGAGTTTTTAGAGTTACGTGCGGAGATACTACTCTACTGGCGACTGGGTGAGATCCTCTCAAACCACTGTTTGACACTTCTCGCTTATCCGAGCAAAGATTTGGGATGTCGGTGGCACCCTCCAGGGTTGATGACGTAATTCTCAAGCCCCTGGATAAGAGAACTGGTGGCACCGGGAAGTCTGTCGTACAAAGAAAGACTGCGCCAGCTTCCGAAAGTGGTCCTTGATGGTAGGTATTCCCAAGTCACGATGCAGAGTCACATTACTAACGTACCAAGCGTACCAAGGTGCATACACAATGATCCTCGGACACCTCTGGAATGCCTGCATCCTCCTCATATACGTGTCCGCAGGATGGCTACAAGTGGGACACGCATAGTCGAGGATTGACCTGAGCAATTGCTTGTACAGTGTCAGACCGTTCCTTGTAGACAGGGCGCAACACCTATTTAGCACTGGGCCTAGGATTCCCAACCATTGCCTCGCCTCGTTAAGTCTCTCAGTGCAGTGTAGTCGCCAGGTCAGTTTGGTGTCCAGCGTAAGTCCCAGGTACTTAGCACTGTTCGCCCATCTGATTTGCTCTCCGAACAGCTGGAGTGGGGCCGGCCTGTAGAACTTTCTTTTCCGTGTGAAGAGCACTGCTGCGCCCTTATTTACGTTAATACTTGTCCTCCAGGTAGTCAGCCACACCTCTAGGTGCGTTTGGAGTCGCATCTCCACCAGCTGCCCTCGCCACGACTCCGCTACTAGAGGCGTGTTGTCCACATACAGATTGAAAAGCACAGAGTCCACGAGGGAACCCTGTGGAACTTCCAGCCTGGATGTTTCTGACTTGGGAAGTGGCGTTCCCAATCGTAGTGGAGAAGGTATGGTAGGATAGATAAAATTGTACAACCTTAACTAAGTAAAAGGGTAAGTTCAAAGAAAGTAGTTTGAAAAGGAAACCTTTGTACCAAACACGGTTGACGGTCCTGCCACCTCAAGAAAAACTGCACTAGTCAGCCTGTTGATATTGAAGTTCCTCGTGACTGATGGCGTTGAATAACTCCATGAGGAAGTTAATCGCCTCAAGGGCAGCTTTCTGAGGACCACGTTATTGATACCGTCGCGTCCGGGGGCCTTGTTTAGTCTTAGAGCGGCTAATGCCCGCGACATTTCTGTCGCCTCTGTGGGTTCAGGTTCATACAAATTTGTGTAAGAGACCGCACCGATAAACTGAGCCACGTGCTCAATGTACACCGGGTCTGACGGGTCGTCAATCTGTACAAATTGTGCCTTTAAGTGTTCAGCGAGAGCAACGACCTTCTTCTGGTCGAAGTTGGCCACCCCGTTACGTCCTACAATAGGCGAAATTGGTGCAGGGACGCGAATAAAGTCCCTACCGCCCGCAAGGACTTGTACGTGGGACAGCCCCACCATACCAAGTAGTGGACTCCTGAGCAGTGCATGCACTTCGGGGTGGATCGTGTTTTCTCCGAGAACCCGACCCTCTCGTAGCCACCACCACAGAATCCACACCTAGGGTTAGCGCGGCAATCGCTTCGCACATGCCAAAACCGGAAACAGCTCTTGCAAAGAACCGGGCCGCTGAAAGACTTGTATTTCTCCACCTTGACGTGGAGCCCACACAGGACTGATATGGAGTACAGCTTTGTGGTATGCTCCTCGGGAGTCAGAGACAGAACGAAGTTCGGCAAACCACTGCCTTTCTTCGGTCTTCTGATCCCGTTTCCACTGGAAGAGCATCTGTATAGTGGATTTCATGGGGAAACCCATCTACACCAGCTCTTCCTGGATGTTGTCAACGTTTGCCCGTCTCAGAAGTTCCTTCACCATGAACCTGACCAGTCGCTCGTAGAACCAATGCTGGATTCCCAAGCTAGGCAAGAATTTCTGGAGTGCGCTGTAAGCCTCCTCTGACCCGCACTGGAGGCGCATTCGATCCCCCGGCTGCCTGACCGCCTCCACAGGCTCTCGAATTTTGGATTGGACGGCTCTCGCCACCTTGAAGTAGTCCTCCACATCACACAATATAATGGGAGTGATCTTCCCTTGGCTTTGTGAGCCTGCCCAGAACCACTAGTATCAAGCTGGGGTGAGGCAGAGCTTGCGTTGTTACTCTTAGGTTTCCCCCTTAGGCAGTAGAGAGGGTGGTTGGCGCTGTCGGTTTAAGTGCGGAGAAAAGGCGCAAGGCCCGAACAGTGGGGTACAACAACCTAAACCTAAAACAGTTAAAAATGGTACTTTAGAACTTCCATATGTTTTCGTTGGAGATAAAGCATTTGCTTTACGCCCAGTTTTTTCAAATCCATTTCCACAAGAAAATTTAATCATAGAAAAAAAATCAACTACTGTTTATCCAGATCACGGATGATAGTTGAAAATGTGTTTGTATATTGAATACGATATCAAGCAGCCATTTTACCAGACATTAATTTACTATTAGATCGCATTTTTATGATCTGTGCCGTTTTGCATAACTTTTTATGAAGAAAGTTCAGTAACTCTTATATTCCAACAGATTGTTTAGAAAATGAGGACTGGGAAGAATCTGAAATAAATATTGGATTGCGAATGGATTCAGAAGTTAGTGAATTACAGCATTGACAATGGGCATAATAGAGATTGTAGACGAGAAGCAAATGACTTACAAAACCATTTTATTCAATAATTCATTGACGAAGGAATGGTTAATTGGCAAAATAATATGAGTATTAAAATTGCAAACGATACTATGTATTTAAAGAGTACGCTTCCAACATGCTAGGTATTAATATAGAATTTATGGAAAATCGTAGGCCTAAATTATTCTATTCCAAATTTTCATAATAAATAAACTTCCAACATGTGCAGCTTATAACCATGTAACTTTGTATACGTACATGAAAATATTAAAAACATAATTTATCTAAATTTTCTACTTACCCCACTAATTTTATCTTCAATATTATCTATACTATTTTGTCTTGGCGTTTCTTGATCAGTCAGAAAAATAAGAAGGTCAAGGAACCATTAATTTGTCTTCTTAATGTCTTCAGTACCAGCTCCTGACCTAAGTAAGCATTATATTCTTTTAATTCCTCTCAGGAGCATGTTCTTTATGTATTCACTTTTTTTAGACTGCATATTTATTTGCCTTTGGATCAACTTCTTTTAATTTATCAATTATATTATATTATTATCAATTTATAGCATTTTATGCTATATGCAATTTTTTATGCTTGTTTGAATAATTTTTACCTATGATCTTGCATAAACATTAATTTTGTTTATATAAATCAATAAATTCTGTGACAAACTCGCGTGACATTAACCTGAGGTTAGTCATTTTCTACTCGAAGACTTAATGCAAGTCTGAAACTCACATACACACTCCTTTTTACTTGCCTGCAAGATTAAAATCTTACAGAAAAATCGACTGACTGTTGATTTTGTTAATGCCAAACAATTGATGGTATGCAATAGGCAAGTCGGCCAACTTGACAACACATACACTCCGTCTTGCATTACAACCTAGAAATGCGCAAGAAAAACTCAAAGAAATGTTACTTCGTCTTGAAGTTACAACGTTTACAAACAAATTACATTATTTCCTCTTTTTTTCTCTGGAATTTCAGCTACCTATTAATGAGACAAGTCATCTGTTGTTGCAAATGTAGAAGATGTGCAACAATATGAATATTAAACAACAAACAAAACTATCGTTTATCTTTGAATTGAAGATTGAAATGTATTATGCATTTACTCTTTGGATTTGGGGATCGAATTAAATACATTCAATGGGAGAGTAAATATTTGATCACGCGTTTTAAGAAAAAAAAAATTGTTTTACCAATATCTTAACACCTTTAATACCTTCCCGGTAAAAATATACATAATGTAAAAAAACCGCGTTTAAATCTATTCTACAGTAGTTCTCTAGTTATAACAAACATACGAATTAGTATTAATAGTACATGATCTTATAAACAGCACGAATCCTGATTGTATGTGAGACGGCATCTTGACTACACGTGTTGTTGATGAAGACGTGTTGAGGAAAAATCTACCTTGTTCCTAGAATCACTTTAATATGCCAATAAATAACAGCTTCCACTCCGCTGGACTGTCATTGTTTTAGCGATGCGATCACTGGTACACCTCGTTCACGATAAGTGAGGGCCTCACTGGTCTCGGTCATGATAAGTGAGGGTCTTACTGGTACACCTCGGTCATAATGAGCGAGGGCCTCACTGGTACACCTCGTTCATGATGAGCGAGGGTCTTACTGGACAACCTCGTTCATGATGACTGAGGGTCTTTCTGGTACACCTCGTTCATGAGTGAGGGTCTTTATGCTACACCTCGTTCATGATGAGTGAGGGTCTTTATGGTACACCTCGTTCATGATGAGCGAGGGTCTTTATGGTACACCTCGTTCATGATGAGCGAGGGTCTTACTGGTACACCTCGTTCATGATGAGCGAGGGTCTTACTGGTACACGTCGTTTATGATGAGCGAGGGCCTCACTGGTACACCTCGTCCATGGTGAAACAGGCCCTCGCTATGAACTCGCAGGTACATTATGATCAGGTCTACAGAACGTAAACCCACGTGTTTTTTGTTTGTGTGATTTTATTGTGCCTCGAGTTTTACTAATTGTTCGGGGGATTTGCATATTTACATTAATAAGAGAGGTATAATTTTGGATTAAATTTTCGTTAAGGGGGAGAGGGGACCGTTTGGTCGAAGCCACCCATAGTACATCCTGCCTTAATTTGAACCCCAACCTCCTCGTCACCGGCACTCTATTGCATTGTAAGAGTAATGCATTAGACCGTGCGACCACCGTTGCGGATGGCGCTTTACTTATATACTAGATATATAACCCCAAGAATCTCACGTTTGCGAACAGATCATGCATTGTCTCTAGGCAATAGTATAGCCGTGTCCTAAGGGATTTTTTTTTTCAAGGTGTCAATACCCTCAAAACCAGTGTGTGAATGAACATTCTCGGAAAAGTAATTCAAGATATTACAAAACCAGAAAAGTCAGCCACACTTATTGTGCAACCAACAACCCGTAAACAACCAACCTGATAATAGTTTCCCAACCACATCTGAAAGTCTCATTATTGGTTAGAATACTGGTTAAGTCAGCGTTCCTTAGCCTTTACATAGTTCGTTAACCATGTGGAGTACAGTCGGTTTCACGGTGACGTTGGCCTTTTTTCTGTCAGTTTAAATATTACTAAAAACAATTTAATTTTTCCATCCGCCCCACAAAAATGTAACGTCGATTTGACAAGCGATGGAAAGTGAGATATTATCTTGTCAAAGATACAAAACAGACTTACATGGTGGAACCAGGGGGGGTTATTTTCAACTACTGTAAAATCCAGTTACCATGAATTAATTGCACTAGTAATTTGGAGCCATAACAATTTAAGTTCGCATTCTTTACTTGACAATAGCGATATGGTGACATTTAAAATAAATTTTGCTTTTTCATTTTTTAAATCTGCCAAGTTGGTTTTACTGGACTCACTTCCACTGTTTTCTAATGAAGACTCCAGATCACCGAACTACGATGGTTAGAGCTGTATTTATCACCTACCGAAGCTGCGCGCGCTATCCGTGGGGTGAGATGGAGCCTTAAAGATGCGTTCCAAGAAAGCCATTACTGTTAATACAAAAGATAAAATAATCAAAACTAATTAAAATGCAGGGGAATAATAACAATAAACAATAACAAAATGTGGATTACACTCATCAAAGAAGAAAGCCAAAATACCCACTCCTCCACCTACTATCTTTCACACCATTATTCGAGCGACAAGATGATGAGATTGGCCGTATGAATAGATGAAAAAAAAAATTAATATACATTTCAATTTGTTACAAAATAACCATAAATAATGCATTCCTGGCGCTAGGTGTTTAGATTAAGCTTGCTATCAAGATATTAGTTTGGGGGTCAGCCGAGCATTGAAACAAACATGTGGTTGAAAATGATTGATTGAGACGTTGCCACTCGAAAATCTGAGACTCCAATCCCGATTGGCTTTATTCTGTTTGTTTTTACCACAGTTTGAGTGTCCATATTTTCTCTATGGTTTGTATATTTACTTAGGTTAAATATTTTAAATATTCTGATATCCTGCACTTGCATTTGTTTGTGCAGATAACATAATTATTAATACATAAAAAAAAGTGTTCAAACATTTCAAGGATAGGAACTACATACTTTTTTCTAACCGACAAATAAACACTCGTTCTTCATCTCAAATTACTGAGATGAAAGTCGTATGTTTATTTCTAACACAATTTAATCTGTTCAAGGTTTTCTGCTTATATTTGTGATACGTGACATGCAAATGTGGGGATAATGATTGCAATCATATAGCTATATTTTTGCATTACATTATAAGCAAATTTATAATCGAATATTACTAATTAATAAATTCCCGTAAACATTACTCAACGACAAATTGCCAGGTCGTAGCTTTTATTTATTCTTACCAATATGAAACACATTACCAGTATTATTTTTCAAATAAATGAAGATAGGTGTTATAAGAATTGTAAGTGCCGGGAGGGAAAACTCGGTATATTATTATTATTAGCACCGCGCCTTACTACCGTTCGGGTTATACGCACTTACGCTAATGTGTAAAGGTAGGGTGATTGTGAGATGAAATGAAGGACCTACAGTTTAACGTGGAATCCGAACCACGGTGGAGACCTGGCATTCCTCACATTCGCAAGATGTCTTGTCAGAGGTGAAGGAAGGGTTTGGTAATCAGATAAATCCGTGCCGGGGCCGAGGTTTGAACCCGGCCGCTAGCACTGAAGTCTGACACCTTACCCCTAGACCACCAGGTCACCAACTCGGTATAAAGAAAAAACTACTTTGATTTTAAAACTTATAAATTATCTTTATTACAAAATATCTCAAAAATATAATAGACTTATTGTAATCCCAATTTTGTTTGACATTATTTTAGTCCAAATTCTTGGGGAAATAAAATGTATTTGTAGAAAATCTTTTAGGTGCCAATAGTGTTAAAATCAAGAGCCAAGCGAATAGGGGTTTTATTGTGTTCAACATATTGGTGGAGTGTCGCAAGTATGCCCCTATTCGCCTGGCCCTTAATCTTAATGGTGACCTTCGTTTTTTGTTATACGACAGCGCGAATAAAGTTAATGTTTACTCCGTTTTATACGCCAGGCGAATCTCTTTAAATTCCATTGAGTCTCATTCTTAAATTATTATTCAGCATCTTCTGGCTGTTTTCTTCGATCTGGAGAAAGCGTATAATACCACCTGGCGGTACGGCATTTTGAAAACCCCTTT
>JBCFYV010002346.1:0-34296 GCA_039000515.1 Timema cristinae
TAGATTTACATTTTTAAAAATTTGCTAGGGTTGTAAAAAACCCCAAATAAAATTAATCCCCTTGTATTTTTTTATGTTATGGCTTTTTTCCCCCTTCTAGGCTATGGTGGTGTACCCCCGGGCTCAATATTACTACTGTTTTATTAGTATGTTGTATTATGTACAATACACCCCTACTGCGAATTTTACTATCTGTTGTAAATTTTTTTTTCGTTTTTCTATCATTCGGGCTGGATGCATTTTCACACTATGGGGTAGAACGATGATATAGAATTTAGATTATTTGTATTTGCGTTTTGAAGAACGAGTCCCTTGAGAAAAAACAATTCTCGTAACCCGACAAAAAATTCAAACCCTGACCTCACTATTACCGAAAAACCCCACTAGATAAGTATACATTAGCCCACTTGCTAGTTAGACCAAATAAAAGGGTTGGTTTGCTAAAAATGTTTTGGGGTTTTTATAGAGTATTTAAAAGGTGCTTACCCAGTTTCTCCGTTTGCATGCTTGTGTAACACAATTTGGGGCAAACCCGGACCATCATGGACATCCACAATTTGATGATTTAAAAATAATGTTTCTTGAAACCATAATAACCATCGTAAATAATTAAACTTACTTAATTAAAAAAAATATGGGGTTGGTCATACAACTTCATGTTTTAAAATATATGTTTTTGTTTTTAGTTAAAGTAAATAGAGTTTACAAAACTTTACAAACGAAAGTCAAGCATTGGTGTGGGAACGGAGAGGTCATTCGAATGTGCTTTGATAGAAAAATATCTGCAGGGCACTATTTCTCAACAAAAAATTTTTATTATTACTGTTGGTTTTAAAAAATTTTTATGCATGTAGACTTCTTTTACTTTTTTTAAAAATTTTTAAATTTTGATAATAAACCATAAAAATTTTGATATTAAACTAATTTTTCTAATTATTTAATTTATTGGTTTATGTTTTACAACTATCTAGTCCGCAAATGCCATTGCATTTGCTTTTGATTAAACCCTTCTTCATTCCTTCTGTCTTACGTAATTAAAATACTTTATCGTGGACGGGCATTATTCCCTGGTACATTTTAAAGCTTAAGTATTAGCGAGATTAACCAATTTTTCTGATTCCCTTTTCTAAAACCATAATTTTTTTAAAATTGGGATTATACTCACATGTCAGCTTTGCTTGTACAATTCCCCTGATCTACACAACACCAAAATGCTCAGACATCAAGAAACCAGCAAGTTGCCGAACGTTGCTTTTTAAACGACTGCCCGGATAAACCTAATTACCTTCAGGAGGAAGCCAAATGGGGATTATACAGGCTTCAACGAGTTTATTTTTTTCTTTTTTCATTTCCATTGTTTCATAATCGTAAGTTCTTACAGCCCATTAATCTTTCGAGCGCTTTTCTGGGGTGGTAGGGAAAGGAAGGGAAGCAGAAAATGTAAAAAAACAGTAGGAATGGATTCCCATATATATATTCTTACCTACATTACCATTGTTTTTGTTACTCATGGTGTTTTAAAATCGAAAAAATTAATTAAAATGTTACAGGGATAAGCAAACGAAATACAATATATGTACCTGCTTCAGTGTTCACAAAGCTAAGGTGTCATTTCTCCCAATAACTAACGGGCTATGGCTGAAAGATCTGGGTTTGAATCCCGGAGGTATACTGGGGGTTTGTATTTCCTAAATAGAAATTAGTAACTTATAGTACGGAAAAAATAAGAATTCGAATAAAATCTTCCCTTTGTATGAGAACATACCGAACCAACCTGCCAAAAAATTTTGGGGTTATCCAAATCCTTTTTTAGCGTCTTCATGGGTTTTCATGATGAATTTCGAGAATTTCCTAAGGCTATAATTAAGTGCTACCGCCCCTCTGTGTTTTTCGACCGGGCTTGGGACCCGGGTTTGGCCACATTAACCGTGTTTAATGTCGTAACTCATTTGATTCGGGAAGAAACTATAGTGAAATTTTAAATAACAACACACTGTGATATACTAGAAATAGGAATAGGCTATTCAATTTTCATTCTTTTTTCCTCCTTTTTTCCCAAACCCCCCATTAAATTTTTTAGAATTTTTAAAATTTTTCCCTAAGAACAATTTTCTAAAAAAACCCGCCCGGTGGGCGTAGTTGGGCTAAACGTTTTTTCGTGTTAGCCGACTGCGAGGACGGGGAGATCGAGGGGTTTGAATCTCGGTCGGGTGAACTGGGGGTCTTTTGTCCTAAAAAGATTTTTCCACCTCCCTTCACGCAAAGCGGGTTTTACTCCTCTAATTCAACCTTTCTATTCCATCCATTAGCGTTAATTTGTACTTTAAAGCTATACCCCGAACGGTTAGTGAGACGCGGGGCAAAGAATAATAATAATAATTATAATAATAATAAAATTTTAATTATAATAATAATAATAATAATAATAATATATGATGTTCAAATAATTTCGAAAGCAAATAATATAATTTTAGTTTATAACGATTCTCTAATCTTAGTGAGTGTATTTATACAAAAAACTATCAATTTTAAAAAAAATAACAAAAAAAAAAGGTTTATATATTTTTTGAGTAAGCTTTTAAGCATCGTTTCCCCCCCAAATTTCTTTACCTTTTTTAACATTCATTCTGCAATAAATGTCCCCGTCTAGATATTATATTATTATGCTAAATATTTTATTAAATTTTCTAAATACAGTAGGTTGAACTAATAATTATAAAAAATAATAATTTATAATTTTCCAGATGCATGTATTTTTAAAAAAATTTTTAAGTGAAAACCACTCCAAAAAGTTTTTTTGAACGCAATCAATTTCAAGAAAAATTTTGGGGAAAGACCAAATTTTATATCTTCTAGAAGCATCTATTAAAAAAAATTCTAGACGAGGCCATTTTCCCAAGTAGCTTCCCAGAAGATTCAATTTCAATATCTGAATGAAGACCAATCAAATGCTTCAGATCATCTAATTTTCGAAGAAAATTCAGTCGAATAGGAATCTAAAAAGTTTATAGAAGCATCCAAATTTTTTAAAAATTGGGGAAATATATTTTAAAAAAATCTGGTTGGAATATTTAAATAGCACCTAAAGTAAACCCAAAAATTTCAAAAATTTCGAAGAAGGACCACTCCAAATAACTTTTGAAAGATCAAAATTTAAAAAAATTGTAGGGAGGAATACTCTAAATTTCTTTTAAAAGATCTGTTTTCCCAAAGAGGGGGTAAAGGGAACCACCCCAAATTAGTGACTAAGCCGGGGGAGAAACCCACATGGTCTAAAAAAGTCAGTCTCAAAAGGACACTAGACTTCTATGTGGGGATTTTTGGGGCTTGAATCCTGGTCAGTGCTCTGAAGGGGTTTTACCTCAATGGTTTTCTAATTCTAACTTCACGAAAATTGCGCCCCTCTAATCTAAATCTAGATATTTCATTCCAAACAATTAATCCCTACATTAGCGTAGCTATTAGATAGTTATATCTGAAAGAACGGGTAATTAAGACTGGAAACCCCCTGCTTTGGGTGTCACAGGTTTTAGGGGAAACAAAAGGTGGATTCACAACATTAAATAACGTCAACCACCAAATTTAGTTAATTCTAGCCCGTTTTTACAGGTTTTAAAATCGCGGCAAAAAACTTCTAAAAAGAAAAAATTTAAAAAATTCCGGTGAATATTTACAAATACATCCAAGGACCAAATATTTTTTTAAATTTTGGAGAGAAACCAAAAATAGTTTTCTGGAGGCATCAAAATTAAAAAAATAGAGAGGAAAACCCAGATTGCTTTGAAAAGGCAACCCCTCCCATTTTTTTTTGTTTCTCCCAACAACCATTAAACCTACATAAAAAGGGTCCACCCACTTGCCCTATTTAATGGTTTAAGCTGACTTAATAAAGCTGGGATAAAAAGTATTTGATAATTTTTCATAAACCTCACACACACAAAATTTTTCCCGGGGAAATTTTCCCATTTTATAACTCAGGCTAAAAGCTTTCCTAGTAATTCTCACACTTTACTTCGTTTTTATTTTTTCGTTTTAAAAATTTTAAAACTAGGTTATTTCATTTAGGTCAAATACAGTTTTTTTACAAATATAACAAATTTTTAAATTAATTTAAAAATTTATTAGAGTTTTATTTTTTGCGTATAGACCACCAATATTATAGTAATCGGCGGTGCTAGAAAATTATCAAAACTACCAAAAAAATAGAAAGATTGTAACTCCGAACCCGAACGGGTTATTAAAATGGAGCAAATTTATTTTTTTTTAAAAGTGATTAATTCCTTCCCGTCCTGAAAGGCCCCTCTAAACACTTTTTTAACCGGTCCTTTGGGAAAGGGGCGAACATTTCCCATGCATTGTAGCCCTATTATACAGTCGCACAACGCCAAACAAAAAAATGTGCTTAAAAAACCAAATGGATTTTTAAAAATTTT
Source organism: Timema cristinae (assembly GCA_039000515.1). Lineage (NCBI taxonomy): Eukaryota > Metazoa > Arthropoda > Insecta > Phasmatodea > Timematidae > Timema > Timema cristinae. The sequence goes on from JBCFYV010002346.1 coordinate 4,434, forward strand.
AGATTAAATATTTTCAAATTGTTCACGCTCTGTTCACTTTTTTCCGCCACTGGCCCACGTACAAAAATTCCCAAAAACTCCCCGAACTAAAAAAAAGCTTAATTGTCTCGGTACTAATTTATTTGGGTCCCACAACCACAAAAAATATTTAAAATTTTTTTTTTTTAATGGGTTTAAAAGTGTTTTTCTTAGTAAAATGAACTATCATAAATTCTTGGTGTTTGACACCCCCCTTACCTCCTTCCAACTTCCACCCTCCTTTTTCCCCATAAAACTACTTTATACTACAAAAACTTCTTTGTACAAACCAAGCACATTTCCAATAGTAAACAATTAATTGTGTCTGAATAGATGATTATACATAGCCCCCTAAAATTTAAAAAAACATTTTTTTTTTAATTTTGAGGTGGTCTTGCGGCTAAAGTAAGGAGTCCACTTCATCTGGGGGTCCGGGGTTAAATCCCATCCCGACCCAAATTTATCTGATTCCAAACCCTTCCTTCCCCTCTGACAAGCCATGTATTAAAACAAAAATTTAATTATCGAATCCAGTACCCACATGGTTGGGGTCGCACGTTAAAATGTAGATCCTCCATTTCATCTCACAAACACCCACCCTTACCATCGCCTATAACCCAACGGGTAGTAAGACGTGTGCTTTAAAATAATATAATAATCAATCAATAAAAACATTGCTTATTTAGTATTTAAAAGAAAAATTTCATAATAAACTTCATACAATCTCGAAGTACCTAATTTCAGGTCCCTTGTAGTTAAATAAAATTTTTAAAAATAATAAAATTAATAAAAATAAAATTTAAATTAAAAACAAAAAGATTTACACATATAATAACATTCCTTTAAAAAATGGAAAAGATAGAAAACATTGTTTCCCATCCGAGCTCAATTGAATGAAATTTCATAACGCGGAGATGCTGCTACGGCCCTTTTTCTAAAAAAAATTAGTGTTCTATCTTCAAAATTGCCACCAAGGGCCTTTAAAAAATTTTTTTCCACTTAATTCGACCAACTGTAATTATTTGTTTGGGCTTATTTCAATATAAACACACCCTTTTTCTAAAGCAATTTTATAGTTCACGGATGTCAGATCCCAGAACAATGTGTTTTTTATGAAATATTTTGTAAAAACCCAAGTGTTTTTTTTTTTTCGTTGACCCCGAAAGACAAATTAAAAAACCATTATATGATGTATCTCTGTGAACAGCAGAAGAAAACTGGCCCACGTGTTGTTTTCCCCGGAATGTTGCCAAACAGTACATAAATATTCGTCCGTATTTAAATGAAAACATCGAGGTCCAAAATTTAAATTCACATCACCATTAAGAAATTAAATTAATTCATGTATTTGATTCAAAATTTTAAGACTTGATTTTTTTTAAGAGAAAAAAATTATAACTAAAATTTTAAGTTGGTAACCCTAAACTTTTAAAACAATAAATTTGGTTTTGTTAAAAGATCACCCCCAATACTGAATAAAGGAAAAATTATGAAGTTTTTAGATTAATTTGTATCTATTTTTGCATGGAATAGTGACTTTAGAAAAATCTCGTGTGCAATCCAAAAACTACCAATATTATTCGTTTGATCAATTGTAATGAAATGGCCCTTTTGTTTACATAAATACAAACACAACAGAAATATATTTTTACTAAAAGTAGAGACAACAATAATTTAATTATAAAAGTGCAAATTTGACCTTTATTTTTTCAAGTCAAAAGAAACAACTGATTTAGAATGTAATTTACAAAAATATTGAAGTCAAAGAAACAAAACGGTCAAAAGATTATTGTTCAAGACACAGATACCGTAAACAAAAGATATAGTAGAATAAAAAAAATTGGATGAAGAGATATCTGAAAATGAATTCAAAATGCATAAACAAACATTAGTCCACAGGCCAAAAAAGATATTCTTAACACCATACTTTTATACTAAATCTCTTCCAAGGGTGACTTTGGAGGGAACAATTAAAGTTTTCGCCATCCGGACTGTTGCCGATCACTGAGTCTCTTCTACTTTTGGACCAAAGCGCTCAAGCTAGTCTCATCAAGAGAAAAGGGCTGATGTTCTGTTTTGAGTCCTGAAACACTGTCGTGACTCTTAACCTCGTGAATGAAAGTGTAATACCTTGTGATTAGAAACAAGGTGAAATGAAGCTTAAGTGAATTACAGGAGTATTAGTATACAAACACACTATGAGAATGAAAATTGAAGCTCGTAGTGTTTAAGGGGGGTCTTGGGTATAGGAAAATTTTAATTTTTTCCTGGATGGGGAAGATGTGTTTTAAAGTATGATGGTGATTGTTGGTGAATTATAGAAGGTCATTGTTTAGGTCAAGTCCGGAATGTAATTGTGGTTGATAAAGATTTCTTTTCTTGAATTTGGTCTGGAGGTGATACATTTCCATTACCCATCTGGAGCTGACCCCCGGTGTCATTATTATCTGACTCGTTAAAGAACCTAAGTCGGCTATCCCAAGTAGCGTCCACCGAGGAAAGGTAGTATGTCATGAAATGTGCGATTTGTGCTTGAAGGTCGTTAAGGGTTGAATTCAAGAATGGAATAGTGATGTGGTGAGGTTGCCGTCAGGCGATTCTTCTACTGTCGTTCTGGCGTAGTTTGATTGTCAAGTATTGGTACATATTTATTCTACTAGGAATGTTACATCTAGGTTTTATTATTGTTTTATAAACATTTTTCTTCTTCTAGGATTTAAACTAGATTAAATTATTTTTGAATTTTATTTTTGGGTGTTAATTTTTTAATTTTAGGTTAAGGTAAACATGCCTTTAAAGTATATAATAAATAGGTGCTCAACACGCAAGCCTGTCGATTAATGGTGTCCGTGGTTCAGTCGGGTGTAACTGTCTGAGTCTCTATCAATTTCGGTTTCTCGTTTGTTTCAGTATGGTCCGTAGAATTTCTTGTTTTCTGTCCTGGTAGATTTCCTGTAAGTTTATGCGGTTTTTATCATCGTGTGCAGGTCGCTATTCAAGTGCGTCTACTACTCCAGTGAGTGTTCATAAGATTTAGTTTTGTGATACCTGAAGCTTACAAATGTTTTGGTTTTTGGAGGCTTATTTCCATACTACACAATTATAAGGGATGATGGGATATTTATTTATTTATTAGGCAATAATCATTAAAAATATCTTCTTTCTTTATGCTGTGTAAGTATCGCCCGTTTCGGCGTTCCATATAAAATCATAAAGCATTCTTCGTACCATCACACACGTTGTGTTAGTCATAGCGGTCGAGAAGTATTCAGCACTCCCGCTAGCAGATAATAAGTTTTTCGGTTTTGTCGTCACCTCTCTAAAGTCTAGTGTAATAATAGTCTGAAAGGTGATTATTACTCTGGCAATGTTAGTCACTCCCTGAGCAGGTTGATGAGATCCTTTAAGTCTGAGAGTGGGAATGGTGTGTTATACTGTGGCTGCTTTTGCACCTCCCCTTAAACATCGGTAGAGGAGCGGTAGAGGAGGGCGCCTCTGCGGTTTGTTTAGCTGATGGGCCCGGGAGTAGTTGGTTTGGTCTAAAGGGACAGTTTTGACGGGTGAGTGGGATATAAGAGTAGTTATTCCGGGGAGGTGTGGGCGGCTGTTACTGTGGGTCAAGTCTGCCATGTGTTGAGTTGATTGTCTTTTGTGCTACAGCTGTTTGCAAATATACAGTGCATTTGCTATAGTTGGCCCGTGTTGGGCCATTGCATTAATCCATCTGCAGTGTCGTATTGTCCTTTCTTGGGAGTTTGGTGTGAGGTGTGCCCTGAGACACTCACGCATCGGTGCATTTTTTTTTCGAAAAGTAGTTATTTGTGTGCCCATGACGCAGACACTTTGGCATGTCAATAAACGTTTTTCAGGTAGGGATGAAGTGTGCTCTACCCTAATTAATCGTCTATTTAAGTACCTAACTCCAAGGATGGTGGTGTGGAGCTGAGGTCTTAGCAAGTGAGACCAAATGGTCGGTATGGGTCACAGTCTGATGATTTGGTCACTTCGCCTTTCGGGCTTTTATGCCCTCTAGGACCATGTTTGGGTGGCATTCCCCTCCCTTTATTACTACTTTCTCCGCTTGTCGCGTGGTAGTGAGTAGCTGTATAACCCTGGATCAATTCCTTTAGTAAGGATTTGAACCAGTCTGAAGTCGAGAGTCAAGGGGGTTTGGGGAGGGTAGGGGGGGGGGGGGGGGGTGGGGGGGGGTGGGGGGGGGGGGGGGCGGGGGGGGGGGGGGGGTGGGGGGGGGGGGGGGGTGGGGGGGGGTGGGGTGTGGGGGGGGGGGTCCATCTTCAGTGTAACTTTACTCCTGTGAAGGTTTTCAGTGTCTTTGGAAATCTCGATATCTTTTTATAGTTTGGTATCCCTACGGTCACTATTGTTGGAAGTCCCTCTCTTTCTTGTTGGTGTCTGTCTTGTCTCGTTATCTTCTCCATGAACGCAAACGCGTCCGACATCCTCGGATCTTCGTATACTTGTGACCAAATCCAAGGCAGTTTTTTTAAAACCTTGTCTATATATGTTTGACCTCCCGAACATAGCAAGAGCTAATCCACTCACACATACCCTGCCACGTGTACTATATAAAGAGCAGCGCACATAAAGGCGATAGTCTAAATTCTTCTTAGCAGACAACGCCTATAAATATTTTAGGCCCGTATGCCTCAGGCCCTCCTGCCATTCCCCTAACGCTTCAAGGCCTAATGCTTTTAGCTGCTAGTCCTGCTTGTATTCATCCTTTATAAGGGACTTCTAAGTTTTCTTCCTCTTATTCTCCTCTTTTTCACCCTAATTAAAGATTCTAAATTTCTTCTTGTTCTTCTTGATTTTCACCATTCCAAGCCCAATCTCTTCCCTCACTTTAGTTTCTCATTCAGTAGTCTAATTATTCTAGTACTAACGCTTCTACAACTTCTGTATCATACCATTTCCGCGTCTTCTCTTCTGTATCCTATCTTTTCTAATCCTTGAACCCGTCTTCACAAATACAATGAAATATTGTAACTCGTAGCCCCAACATATTGGCCCACAGTTTTGGCAAACGCTTAGCTCTGCGCCCACGTGATGCAACTGTTCTCTCCGCACCCGTTTAGCCGCCATTATTTAACAAATGGTTAGCGATGTCACAACTCGCTAATGTTGTAGTGCTATCAGCAAGTTACACCATAAAAAAACAGTGGCCACACCCCCCCCAACAAAGTGCCAACCTTGCATGTTCTGAATAAAAATATATATCATACAGAAACTATCTGGGCAGGAAAATCACTTCAATAAGACTTGTAAAATATTAAATTGTCTGATAATATTGGATATAATATTCGCTAAATTTAACAATATCAATATTTATAATCTCCGGTAGTCATCAGACCGGCTCTAGGTGGGGCAACTAATTATGTATTTGTTCTATAATGATAAAGGAGAATGTATAGGAAATGTACGAGCATTTGTTTAGGGGTAGAGTAGACAAACATTTAGGGAAAACGAACCCAATACACTCAAGCCAAGGATTCAAAACTTTGCATTTTCATCACCGCAATGATAACTCATTATATTTGACCATGAATGTTCCCTGAGCAGGTAATCAATATGTCAAAGTTCTTGTACAACAATAATGTATTTCCCCTTAGTGTACGTTTTAAGATATCAATGGCTTAATAAAAAATAGCTTTGTTTAAACACTCTCCTTATCAATTTTTTTAAAAACTTAACAGTATTTTAATAAAATAATAAAATTAAAAATGAGACCTGGAACAAGGGAAACCAGCCCAACCAGGGTCCATTTGTTAATACATATCGATAAAGATTGGGAATACGGCTCATTTCCAAGAGTTATAATCGCTCATTTACCCAATGCTCCGCTTTCATTATGGTAACATAATTATATATAATTGCTTTCTTTCTCCAATATCTAATTTTTTACTTCTCATTAAAATAGAAAATTTGTAATCGTTTTAAAAGATGTGACCCTTGAAGATTATGTCAAATATTGACATTTAATTTCCCATCCCGAACCCAAAAGGGTTTACTAATAATTCTTCCTATCTCATTGTGTAGTCCTGTACCTGGTGCCCTCATCTATCTACATATCTATACTATATCAATACTACAACCAAAATGAGTTTGAACGATTTTGGATCACTTGAGATTTAAAATGTTATGTGAGTTACCTTTCCAGCTGTTTTTATTATATTTAATTATTTCCTTTAAATAATGGTTGTTTTATTCAAACACTATCTTATAAAATTTGTTCTTTTCGAACAAGTCTCAAACAACTAGCCTTTTAAAAATGAATTGTCAGCAACTAGTTGACAGACAAATAATATGTATTTCTATTTTTCAAGAGAACAATTTTCTTAATGTAGTTTATCAACGACTTATATTTCAAAATAACACAAAATCTTAAAATATCATTAAGTATATACATTAGAAATTGCAATGTTTTCTTGTTTTTTTTCAGAAAGAAAAAAATGGTTTATATGAAAGTCTTAATTTACTTAGGCCCTAATTATTTATACTGCTTTAATACACAAATAATTTTTCTGTGTATTAGTAAGTATATTACGTAAAGTACCACACCACAACCAGCATCATGTAATACTGACCTGCATGCTTATGCTACCACAATAAATTGCCTTCCTCTGCACATTTATCATTAACTATGGCATTGTTCTAGGATAATGTAGAGTAAATGTACGGAGCATTCCTTATAGGGGAAGAGATGGCAACGTTTCGATAAAACGAACTTTAATACACTCTTATACATTCACAGTCACACTACCAACTCAACTCTCCACTGTCGGCGCAATAAAGAATGTTAGTTTGTTCCTCTTGCAATAGCAATCATGAAAATTTTATGCCCATAGGCCGCAGGCCCTCCTTCCAAACCCCTAGCGCTTCAAGCCTAATGATTTTCTGCTAGTCCTGCTGTCATACACATTATAATCATCATGAGTGAGGAACTTCTAACCCCTACGCGTTCATCCACTTAACTCTACTTTTCTTTCACCCCATTCAAGATCTTAAAATATCTTCTATCTATCAGATCTTCACCATTCTAAATCAATCTATCCCACTTTATCTCACATTCATAAGTTTAATTCTTCTAGTCCTCCACGATCTCCATCAGATGTAATCATGACATTATTGATCTATCCTTCTTCGCTCGTTCTATTCCAAATCCTATTTTACATGTAATTAAAAATGCTTTAAAAATCTTAAATTTGTCCAACACACAATTCTCTTCTCTACACACCGTCTCTCTCGTCAAGCATAACCTTCCATTTTCATTACGTTCGAACCATTTTAATGACCCAGAGAAACTATGAAATGTCCATTAAGGAATAGTCTCAACCTAAAATTGTATTGTTTCCAAACGATACCGAACACCACATTATCAAAGTTAAACCAATCCAATTATGATCTGAGTGAACAATATCATCAGTAATCTGCCAGCTGTAATGGCACTCAGTCAATTCTTTGGTAGTATGGTGATATCCATATTTAACTATAATGACGTAAATATTTTTGTAGGTTTATCTACAATGGACATCTTTATTAGCACCACTAGTTCCATTTGAAAAGAAATGAAACCATTAACTAAATCGCCCCTTAGATAAGTGTTAACAGTATAGTCATATCACAGATTTGGCATTAATTTCTGCACATATGAGCGTTTTCCTTCGGCCCAACTATGGACAAGACATATTAATCAAATTTTGTAAGGATTATTTTGACCAAACTTAAAATAGCTGCAAATACTACTTATATTAAGTAAGCGGTTCTTTGAACTTTACGACAACACACGATGCAGTACTATAACCCTATTCACGCGAGTCCTTTGTTGTTAAATAGGAACTAGCCTGAATCTACTCATTGTCTCGTGGTCTAAACACACAAAGCTCAGAAATTAAACGTAGGAATAAATTAGGTCCAAGAGATAATACTGGTTTTTATTCACCCTTGATTGCCGAAAAACCAGTATTGTAGATTTTTTGGAGAATCTACACTTGTGTATCAAAATATGAGTCCTCTAGTAAAAATCATTAGTGGGGTTAAGGAATATGACTTCATCAATAAGGCCAACCATGTCATGTTTTCATCGAGGCATTACATCGGATCCACTTCTTATTAATGAATAGCAGCTTTTAATTGAATATAATTTAATGACCAACAATAGATTGCTGTGTCAAATTCTATGTAACATGTAAGTTTTTGCTGCGTTTTTCTAAGACAAACCTTCAAAAATGGGTATTCCACCCGTACATCATACCTGTAGATCAACCAAAATATAACAAGCACAATACACCACATCTTATTTTGAATCAACAGTATCATCTTGTTGTGGTTACAGACATGCAAAAAGATTGTCCATACAGGGAACAAACACTTGCTCGGCGCCAGTGAATAAGTCATTTCAAGATCCACTATATCTCCTAACTGGTTAAAAAGTTCCTCATATTATGCATTATTAGACATTATCCCGAAAGGTTAACCTTTCCTTGTCTTGTGAAAGCCATTATAAAATCTGATCCAATTAAATACGTGGGGCCAGTGTAAAGCAGTAAGCCATACCATCACCAAGTTCTTCTGCAAAACATTTTGTAATGATAAACCGTGTTTACTTCTCTTGATGATGAAACTTTGGTTCAGAGAATATGTATGCAGATCAATGAAATTGTTTAGAGTAGCGCAACTATATTTAAAGCATGTGTCTTCAGTACCCAATAAGATATATAAGTGAAACTTTCACCCAAAGGACATATGTATTTATACTTTTCCCATTATTGTAATGGAAAGCAAAGAGGGAGACTTACTTAAATGAACTTTTTCCTCAAGAACCTTGAGGGTTTCCTTTTGGATTTCTATGTTCTGGTATCATCACGCTTTATGTCACCAAGAATGATTTCCATATGATGGTAATGTTCCCAGATTCTTTATGCTTGGAGCATCCTTAAACCATAACGCAACATGCTAAGATAAATATATATATATAATAAATAGTAATAAAATAGTATATATATATATAAATCATAGCATGTTAAATTACCATGTGAAAGAAAAAAAAAAATTTCTTGTGAGTTTTTAATAAATACAAAATCTTTATCTGTAAATAAAATCAGGCCAATTGAGCACCATTCATTTTTGTGGATTTTGTGATGAGAAATTTATTGTCAATGTGTTTTTTTGATGACCCCATTTTTAATAAAAATAAATTGTAATGTAATTCCATTGTGAAATTAAGCATGTCATACCATTAATAAATTAGGAACAAGTTGCATTGTATCTATAATTTTTTAGATATTAGTTTTTCGAAAATTTTAAATTAAAAGTGTATATCATTTTTAAACCTGAAACTTTAAAAAAAACCAAGTATGTGATCATTTTGATATGTAATTTTAAAGCAAAAAACGAAACGCTTCAAATGGTTTTTCTATTTCATATCTTAAGTATTTCCAAATGAAGAAGATTAATAAAACACGATATTCGGCCAAAGTTTAAAATATTCCATTTCTCTTTTAATAAAGAAAATTTTCGACCCCAAATGTTGATTTAAAGAGAAAATTATTAAATTATCTATAATGGATGAATAACAACTGAGGAAAATTTCATTTAGAATATAAAAAACAACCGGTATTTTCATTGTATAATTGTCCAGGAATAGCTTTTAGTTTAAAAAATACAAAACAATAAATATAAATATAAAACAATTACAAACTAAAGGTAAAGAAACCAAAAATCTAAATTTTAAAAAGTTCAATGAATAACATTTATTTCAAGTCAAAGAATCCCAATAGAAAAATACCTTAAGCAAAAGATTAAAGAGTCTAAATAATTGGCTGAAAGATTGCTGATAATGAATTTAAAAAAATAAATTAACAAAGATAAGTTTAACGACCAAAAAAACAATTTACTTTGATATCCTGATGTTTGAAATTCTAAGTGGACTTTAAAAAGTCTAAAACACCAAAGCTTTTATATACCAAATCTCTACGAAAGGTTGAATTTTTTGGAGCAAACTAATAAAACTTTTTAAAATACTGGGTAGTTATGATCTACATTACCATATCATAGCCAAGTGGGCCATCCCCCAAAACACTGAACTGCCCACTAAACACACACGGGAGTTTGATAGTTGTTATTCTGTTACAAACGCCAAAAAGTTTTAGGCCCTTAAGGCCGGCCTCCCCATACCCCAACTAATCAGCCTATTGCTTTTTAGCTGCTGTCCCTTGTCTTCACCCTTAAAAAAGGGGACTTCTAACCTTTAAACTCATAATTTAAAGGTCAAATTCTCTATCCCCTAAAAAAAATTCCCCACCCAAACCATTATTAGGTCTTCCCTCATTCACATTTAAACATTCTCTTTTAATATGTTATATTTAAATCGCCTATTTTTCTTCACCAAAAAATTAAAAAAAAAAAAAATTAATTTTTTTTAAAATTTTCCCCCAAATTTTTAAATTCCCCCCCCATTTTCCCTAAAAAAATTCTCACCATTCAAAAGGAATCTCTTTTCTCATTTAAATCTCTCATTCTTATTTGTAAAATTTATTTTTTAATTTTTTCCTTTTTTCCCATCGGGCGTAATCACACCATTTTCAAACCTTTTTTTCTTTTACTCTTCTTTTTTCCCAATCCTTGTAGATTTTCTTCAAAAACGTTTTGAAAATACAAGGGGTTTCCCAATATTTTTTCCTTCTCCCCAACGACCCCGATCACGTTTTCCCCCCAAACGATACCGTCGCACTCGTTATTCTCATTTTTCATACTTTGATTTTGCAAAGGGTTCTGCAACAACAATTTGTCCAAGTTTTTGTTCCTACACAGATTAAGCCCAGATAATTTTCCAAAATTTCCAGGCCACTCCTAAAGTGGGGCTAATGATTGCTTAGTCATTTCAACTTTTTTTTTCCCTCGTTAAAAAAAGAGAAATACCAAAAGATTATTTGTCCTTTGAGTTACTCAGGCCTCAATTTTCATTGTTTAAAACTTCTCATTAGCACCTATCAATTTAAACCAGTCTATTTTAAATCCTTCCGAATGGGAAAGTCAACGGGATGACCCTCCCATACCACAACGCATATGTAATAAATGCCTTTGCTTATGTCATATAATAGTGGGTTCCCTCTCCACACTTTAAGCATATAATGGGCACTTATTATGGTATTGTTCTAGGAATGGTATAAGTAAAATTAAGGTAAATAAAGCATTTTGAAAGGGGGGATATGGCAACGATTTTTGAAAAAACGAACCTCAATACACTCAGGGGATTGAAAATTTGAATTTCTTTCCACCAGCAAAGAAGACTTTGTTCTTGACCAATGCCACTTTGGGGCGGTAATCAAAAAATAAGTCAATGCGGATTACTAACAAATTGTATTTGCAAATGTATACTTTTTAGATAAAAATTTTTTTATAATAGTTTTTGTTACAAAACACTTTATTTTTAACATAAAAATCTTTAATGAATATAATTGATAAAAGAACAATGACATGGGACAAACCGGGCCAACCCGAGTGGATTTCGAAAAAATTTACATCAAAGAGATCGGGTCATTGAATAGTTATGATCTTTTTTTCCAAACTTTTCCTTCATATTTTAGTTTTTTTAATTATTTAGGTTTACTTCTTCATATTTAAATTTTCTTTTTTTATGGAAAGAAAAAAATTGTAAGATTTAAAAATTCACATTCCCCTTATTTTTTAAAAAAATTTATTTTAATAAACCCCTGAACCCAAAATGTTTTTTGTAAAATTCTGTCTTACCTTGCTGGTTCTGTCTTTATTTTTTGGGCCACAAACCCAAAAAGGTTTGGAACGAATGTTTGATCAAACTTGATTATAAGCTAAAGGGTATTACCTTTAACCTCTTTTAATTTTAATTCTACCTTTAAAGTTAGGTTTTTTATTAAATAGGGTTTTAAAAATTTGGAAATTATTTCTCAAACAAATTCTTTAAAAAAAATTCTTCAATATTGACAAAAAAAAAATCTGAAATTCCTATTTTTAAGGGGAAAATTTGTTAAGGTAATTACTAACGACATTTTAAAAAAAGGAATGTTTTTTCCTTCAAATTTGCTATGAAATTTTTTTAAAAGTATACACAGGAGTTTTTACATATGAACAACATGTTTTCTTGTTTTTAAAAGCAAAAGGGTTCATGGGAAAACATATGATGGTTTGCTATTAATTCAAATTAACTTGAAAAATGGCTTTATCTTTTATTTAATTGTTTATCTAGGCAGTGTTTCATAATAATTTAAGCCCATAGAAAGGGAGAAGGGAAGGGGGCCGAAACTCCCGGGAATGATGTTTCTCCATAGAATAATACTAAAAAAATTTTTTAAATTTGAACCTTTCTAAGGCTAAAGTCCACTAAACTTGTAACTACCCCCTCAGGAATTTAAATTTCCACACTCTAACTTATGCATATGTATCCCAAATAGTTTTCCTTTTTATTTGGGCACTTAAGAGGAGGATGTTTCAGAAGCTTAAACTTAATAGAAAATCATCAACTGTCCACTTTTTAGTTTATAATTAATAATGTTTTAAAAGTACCGGTATGTGATAAAATACTTATTTTCATAATTAGACTATACATCACTAAAAATCCATGCATGGAAGAAAAAACTAGTTACATATAGAATTCAGCATAAATATACGTGTTTGGGGGCCCCCCAGCCCCCCCCCCCAAACCCCAGAAGTCAGACTTTTCTTTGGCCAAAAATAGTTTAACTTTTGTAAACAAGTGTTTTTCCGTAATAATGTAGGGAAGTAACGCATACACCAATAGTAATTTAATGCGAAATACGGAAACTTGGCCTTTTGGATAAAAGAGAAAGGAAAGTGAAGGCAGGGAAAAGAAGTTTTGAGGAGCCATGCTAGCTGCTGTCCACCAAAAATAGGATAAGTAATGAATATGTAAGATCAAGAGTTGATGTACATGAGATTGTAAGAGAAGCTAGATGAGATGGTATGTACATGTAATTAGGATGGTAAGGGAGAGGATTCCAAAGATTATGAATATGAAGTATGTAGGGAAAGAACGACAACGAGGACCAGAACAAGATGGAAGGAACAGACCCAACAAGTGTGCAAGTGAGAGGCCAGAGTAGAAGAGAGTACAGGAGGGAGTGAAGCATTTTACTAAACAGAAACGCCAAAGGTTGGAAAACAGTTCTTAAGAATGAATGATAATATTGTTTCTCACTCTTTTATTATTTTTCTGTGTGTTATTTATATCTATTCTCAAACATTCATTCTTAAAATATCCCAATCATTGTTAATTTATCAAGACAGTTTTTTTATTCACTATATATATATATATATAATATATAATATAGAACATGCCCTTATTTATTCCTAATCATTCCCTTTAAATATTCCTGACCCTCATTTATTTTTTAAATTCGACTAAATCCCGTATAATTCCCGACCACTTCCTCTTTAATGTTAGTTTCCTTATTTTTTTTCTGACTTATTACGTATATCATTTTTGGAATTTTAACTTATTATTCTGAATGAACCTTTATTAGTTTGTAATTTATTTTAATACGTATTTTGTACTTTTGATTACAATCTTTTTAATAATAAGACAATCTTATTTATTCGGAATTGTTTCTAAATCATTCTGGACTCAATATTTATTTTTGACGCAATCTTTCGCTATTTATCCGCCTTGTCATAATTTATGTATGCCAAATTTCTACCTACTTAATTTATTCCTACAAGTTCTTTTATTTATTTTAATTCGCCCTGTAAGAATCGATGAGTTCATTATTAATTCCAACTAATTAAACTAATATTTTTATTTTTCTGACTTAATAATCCTAAACAATTCCGAATAAATTCTTATAATCCCGACACTATAATTTATTATTCCAACAAAATCCTCCATATTTATTCGTTTTGTCTTTCTATATAATTCCAATTCTTCTCTTATCTATTACTCATTACTATTGTTTTAATAGGCCGTTTTTATAAGATATTCCAAATATTTCCTCGTGTATACATTGATTGATCGTATAATTCTAATACTTTTATTCCAACATACGTTCCTTATTATTTGATTTAAATGACCTTGCCTGAGTGTCCCATATTTACTGATAATTCCCACCATAATGTAAAACGTAACTAAGCGAGAAGGTGTAATACGACGGGCCTGTCCTTACTTGAATTACTCTTGGCGTTGTTTCTTAAAATGATGAGATGGATGAAGTCCTATAAATAAATAGCCTGTTTGGAAGGTGTTAATAAATAAGGAAGCGTCTGCATATATGAATAAAGGTCCACAAATTTGTGGCGATCTAAACTCAATTAACCACATCAGGCTCCTATCCATTGTGGAAGCCTGATAGCGCCTTCTCGCCCTTTGCATAGAGCGCTGATGATGGTGTCATTGTCAGAAAAAATGAATGAATCCTCAAAAACCCAGAAGAACGACTTACCAATGTATCTATAACCATCCTCTTGAAATGGATTTCTAGAAGATGAGGCTGGTTCCCGAGAAGTGGAATGATTCCCTGAAGTGGGCAGGTTCCATGGAGGGTGGCCTGACTGACTGAGGTGGCTGACTTGACTGGAGGTGGCTGACTCCATGGAGGTGGCTGAACACTGGAGGTGGGCTGACTGACTGGAGGTGGCTGACTGACATGGAGGTGGCTGACTGACTGGAGTGGCTGACTCACTGAGGTGGCTGAACTTTCGCGAGGTGGCTGGCTTTCTGGAGGTGGTGACTTTCTGGAGGTGGGTCGAACTTTCTGGAGTTGGCTGAACTTTCTGGAGGAGTGCGACTCACTTGAGTTGGCTGACTCACTGGAAGGTGGGCTGACTTTCTTTGAGGTTGGCTGAATCACCACTGGAGGTGCTGAAACCTACTGGAGGTGGCTGAACTCCTGAAGTGACCTGACACTGGAGGGTGGCTGGACTCCACTGGCGTTGGCTGGACTTTCTGGAAGGTGGCTGACTTTCTGGAGGTGGCTGACTTTCTGGAGGTGGCTGACTCCATTGAAGGTGGCTGACTCCCTATTGGATTGACTTACAAATTGTTCTATCTTGTAATACTCACACCCTTCATTAAAAGATAGACGAGTCTACTCAATCGAATACAATGTTTCTGCATTGGGCAATAGATTCTTGAGTTAACCTCATGGACTTGGAAATGCCCGTACTGAAGGAAGAACCTTGTTGACCGGACGCGGAAGGTGTACTGGACTGACTGGAAGACTTACAATGTTACCATGAAGGGAAGTTGTTCCTGATGACGACGCACCAGTTCAAGAGAAGAAGGGTCTAGTTGGCTTAATCCGAAGGTGCCTGACTTAAACGATGTTCTCTCAGATAGTTCTGCTTGTCTTGATAGGAAGGTAGTACTGAGCTTTCTGACATATACTTACCATTCCGTTTAAGTGTCCTCTTGTTCTTTTGTACACTGGGGCCGGCCGTACATTTTTCCCTGGATAAAACTTGTTCATGTCGAAACAGGTTGTTTGGACGATGGCATCCCATCGTCCGGGCACCCAGCGTGTTAGGGGTTGCCCCCATTGTCGCTCAACATCAACTGCAACAAACCATCACAAGAACAATATTATATTGAGTAGGAAAAAAACATTTTAAAAAACGATGATAAAGTAAAAGCTTACTTTTAAAACTAATGGTTTTATAAAAAAAAGTCAAGGAGTTGGATCGAATACCTTTAATAGTTTTGGTGATATTTAAGAATAATTTGACAGAACTATTTGATTGGGGTGGGTTTTTGGGGGAACTTACTGTAGAAAAATTGATACCAACCAAGTACATTTATACTAAGTCAATTAAAAAGTATTTGAATAACCAATTCTTTCAAAAATGCCTAACAAAATGAATTCGTATAAGGAGAGTAAACGATATCTCAAATTATTAATATCTTGATTACACCACAAATCTAAACTGTTTTAATAACCACCAATAAATATTTACGGTTATTGGATCTTGAGTGGGTCAACATACACACATATCATAAGAATAATTTAAACACCAAACAAGATTTAATTATTACTTCTGCATAGTATGACATTTACAATCAATAAATTCAGATTTACAAAAGTATGAATTCCCCAACTAAACTACGTGTGTTTTTTCCATAAAAATTCTTTGCTGCAGAAATAAATGGTCTAATAAAATAAATGATCAAATAGTTTCATATCTCAAACAAAAAAAGTTTTCCATCTAAATAGGAAAACAAAGTATTACATCAACTGTCCCTCAGCTTTACACCACATCTTTTCTACCAGACAAAACAACTTACTAACAGTATTCGTAACCTATCAACCAGTATATTCATCAAACGTATTAAATTCCCATCAACCTTTCTCTATATTAACCTTATTAACATCCTATCAACTAGTCTCCACGTCAACCATATCAATAATCAACATCCTATCAACCAGTGTCCCACGCCCTATCATCCATTCCTCCCTTATTCTATCAAGGCAGGTAACTTTTAGTTCTGTCCCAGAATAAAATGGTGTTATAATTGATTAATTTATACAAGACTGCACGAAAAAAAATTAAAAAAACCCCTCCTGATCCATCCATTACGTCTGACATATTAGAAAAATGGTGAATACAGTGTCTTGTATGGAAGTAAAAGAAGAAATCAAAAATGGTTTGATGAAAACTATTTATTTTGTTTTAAATTTGGCGCAGCGACATTCTTTCTTTGCGATGACGATAAAGAAAAAGCATCAATTATTTTTTAACTCAAGAATAGACACTAACAAAGAGTCTTTAACTGAAGCTAGAACCATAAGGTTCGAAACCATGCATTCTCCCATGCCAAACCTAGCCTGTTTTTTATATTATTCTATACTCGACTCAGAGCTCTTTCAGCCAAATAACAGTTCAAGGCCAAAGATAGCGAGGTGTGTATTGACAACTTTCAATCTATTGAAGCCCAGAAAATCTAATCAAGCACCCATAAGGTTTTAAAAAAACCTTTGTCACACAGAAACTCTATAATCTGTTAAGGTTATTTATGTTTCACTTTCAGACACATCAATCAACTCCATGCTTTTTTCCTTTCAACATGATCCTTTATCTGAGCTGTGTCTTTAGATTTCTCACTTTTATACGTGGAACATATCATCAATTGATATGCTTGAATTATTGGCAAAACACCATGTCCTGACAGCACACTCTGTCTTTAAAAAACAAATTACTTACTTAATTACTTTCGAGTACAGCTTCTCTGCCACATTTAAGTTTTTATACCGTCTATTTCCATTTCTAAACATTTAATGAGATAACAAAGTATCTCTTTACATATAATCAGGAAATCTTTTCTTAATGGTGAAATCTTCTTAGGCAATTACCTTTGCAATTTCTTCAATAAACAAATAAAATGTAATTGTACAATAAATAAAATATAAAATAAATAGGATGATTTGTGTCTGATAAAACTATTTTTGATTATACTATGTTCAGATAACATTGAATTTGTAACCACTTGATGTTCCTAAGTACAAATAATATTATATTTTGTAGCAACAATTTGTGTAGAAAATCTAAATACCTTATTGATATAACTTTGTTGACTTACCGTGCGTAAATTTCGAGCGAAACAGAGCGTGGCCCGGATACTGCGAAACGCTAAACCACGGACACGCCCGGACTAGCCTCTCCGCTAAAATCCACCGAAACATCCTATTGCTCATTTTTGGTTTAATAAAATAATTCAACTGAAATTATTTTTCACAACCACAAATTGACATTCTTTAATGGAGCTCCGAAAAGACACCACTAGATTTAAATAATATAGCAATGCGACGTGCTATAAATGTGCAATAAACAATTGAATTTAAGAGAAGACCACTCTGAGTAGTTCAGGGGTAAATGACATCGATATAACAATGAAATAACCACAAATATGGCATTGTGGGGGTATTTACTTCAATAGCTTAACAATGATTTAAATATGGAGAAAAATTGAATTATTAACGTTTAAAAACGTATGCATTTATAAACTAAATCAATTATAAAAGGAATGTTTATTATTCATTACAAGCTTAAAATCACCGAACATTAATGTGAAAATCCATAAAAATAGCACAACTAATTAATTACCACCTAAGTATGGAAAGGGGGGGGGGTTTTTTGTGTGGAAACCGAATGTCGAAGCGCCTTCCAAAATGATGGTTAAGAATATTAGATGTCATTATAAAGATAGATACTTCTTAATTATAAATGAACTAATTGTGTAATAGTTGCAAATTAATAATATTGCTACATCATTATTACATGTTTTTAAATGTAATAAAAATGTATCGTTTTAGTTTTTTGTTTTATGACACTTATGTAAATATTATAATCAGTGGCGGTGAATCTTAATTTGTGAGTGTAAAGGTGAGGGTGTAGATTTAAAGCTTTAATTATAATATCCGACTACCCCTTTCTCCCTTTCTTCCCTAGAGCTTAGATCTTAACTGAGGAGGTGTGGCAAAGGTGTGGTGTAAAAAAAAGAGATATTTGCTCTAAACTGCCCAAATAAAAGGCCATAGAATTAGACATTTTGCGCTATTATTATGTAGGACCATACCTAAGATTTTCTGGCATTATATAATTTTTTTAGAAGAGGGCTTGTGCCCATTCTCATAAATATGGCCTATATCTGAAGTTCACACTCTATCGAGAGAGAGAAGTATTTTTCAACGTTATTAATTAAATAGGTGAACCATCCCATGTTTGAAGATGTGTTATTATAATAATAATAATAATTTTAGCACCGCGTCTACTGACAACGTACGGGTTATACGCTCTAAGTACTAATTACGGTATGGATTATGAATTGGAAAGTTTAAGTTAGGGAAGTGAAGCCCGCATTTGCGTGGAGGAAGAGTCGGAATACCATTTAGGAAAAACCACCCCCTTTTCACCCGACCGGATTCCGAACCTCGATCTCCCCTTCCTAAGCATTCAAGCTAAACACGACTAACGAGTTAGCCAACTACGCCATCGAGGCGGGGAAAAGTGTTTTAGAGAAGATTCATTCACTTTAGAAAAAGGGGGTTTCCACCCTCATGGTACAACAAATTTGAAAATTATGAAGGAAGTGATGTCTTAGTTTAAATTGTCTGTTTGGAAATATTTAAATAAAAAAGTGCTTTTGAGAATAATCTAAATGTGGGGAGGGGGGGGTCTAAGGGTGAGGGGCTTATTCCAAAGTGCACATTTTCATCCTATAAATGAAGTGTAGGGATTTATTTTATAAAATCATTTAGGATGGACACACGTTTCAATAGAAAATTGGTGTCTAAGAAAATTTGGCTTTTAGAGGGTATTGTCCCACAGGTGCAAAATTTACTCCATTAAATAATGATGGAAATTGGATTTATTTTGCTTCAAATTGTATTGGATGAAACACACATCCAAAGGATTAATTGTTTTTAATGAATAATTATAATTTGGGGGTTAATATCCCACAGTCACCATCATTTATCAGCTAAAAATTGATTTTGATTATTTAATGTATTCGCTAGCATTCTTACTTGTTGGACACACCTTAGATATAAAAGTTATTTGAATTTATGAAAAGGGTAAACACTAAGCCACGCTGGTCGGTTGGAGGCCATTGAAACTTCCAACCAGAAAGTATCTACTTGATTTAAAGCCATTTTATATCTTCACTGCAAATAAATAAAGCACCTAAATAAGCTAAGAAAAATCTAAATGATGGAATTATTATCGGAATAAAAATACCTAATTTATGTATATCATTGTAGTATAAACAAGAACACAAGTGGAGAGCTCTTCTTGCATAGTATTTATGGTTGCATGATGAGAACTGCTAGTCAAAGTAGTTAGAGGGTTAAAATAAAACTATTTTAAAAGTATATTTTGATAATTCCCCCCCAACCCCCCCCCAATAAACACATTTTTTACATTAAAGTTGAAAACCAACAATTAAAAAAAGTAAATGGTATAAATGCCAAAATCAGACAAAATAATAAATATTCCAATTTCCCAAATTTCAAACATCGAATAATTAAAATACGGATAGATAATCAAATACCGACAAATGTGGATGTTTTTACAGAAAAGAACCATAGTTGTCGAATATTTTTCTAAACTAGAGCCGTGTACAATCATGGTTGTATTTTTTAAAACAAAGGACCAAGTTTGTTTCTATCAATATATTAGTAATTAAAAGATGACCTGTCAATTTTTTACCTGAAAATAATTGTGGTTAAGCCTTGTTCAAAATAACCCCGTAGGGTTTACATTGAACACATATTTAAAAGCTTTGCGAACAGACACACTATTTTCAGTAAGACTTTGTTTTAGTAACTACCCGAATAGAGGGAATTTTAAGAACAATTGCTATAATTATACCTATAAATAGACTTTGGTTAAAAACGAAATGAGCAGGATCAAAAATAAAAATTGATGCGAATTACCTTTTTTTCCCACAAAGGTTTTATTAAACAAAATGTAGGAATTCTGTTACATTTTTAAAACATTGTTAAATATACATTAAATTGTTCATAATGACTTAAGTAGTTAAATAAACTATCCTTGGGTAGCAAATGCATGATGTTTAAACTTCATAATGTTCACTATTGTTTGCTGTGGGCTCTGACGGTAACTTGAAATGATATCTAAATCTTCAATATCATCACGGTCTTCAATAACTGGCCAAATAAACCCAACCGAGAAGTATCTAATGGTAAATTTAAACTAAGAACCCTATAGGATTTGTTCTCTCTCCTGTCCACCAAATTTTATCTTAATCTTCTTCAATAAACTGTTGAACAATTACCCCCGTAAGTTAATTTTACTGATAATACACTAGGTCTTGAATCAGATAACAAATAGAAACAGTCCATAAATGGTTCTACACGGACACATATCGGAGTCTTCACATCAGAGCTAGATGGAAATCAATAGTGGAATTTTTTTTTCTTTGAATCTTTTTAATTACTAGGATACTATGGCAGTTCCAAAAGAAGTGTCCATTTATTAATTTTATGTATTCCTCAAAACCAATACTGCAGCCCAGTTTTACAAATAAATTTGTCCTTTTGATGCCCTTGCTTTTGGACCCTTTCGCAGTATCACTTACCTAGCATTGTCATTAAAACCTTTTCCGTTGTCATGGAGGAGTATGAGCCTGGTCAAGATCATCTTTCGAAGTTTGGCTTTTTCCTCCTCAGCAGGTTGTTGCAGATCAGGAACATATTTCAAAACACGTTACTCTACCAAATGGTCTAATACCAGGGCAAGTAATGAGCATTGATAATTTGGTCTTTGCTTTAGAAACACCCACAACATAATGTGAGGGCAAACGATTTGGACCTCGGTAGGAGATGATTATTTATACACTTGTATTACAATTACTTAATTACATGATATATAAATTCATACGAATAAGTCAACTAATTAATTCATTATGTTACCGCTTTTAGTTTACTCCAACGAAGCCATAGTTGGATGAAACAAGCATTTAACGTTTTATGTTGACGCTCGATTGGTACCCACATACGTAGAGCTTTACTCAACCAATAAACTATGTGGCCGTGACGTCACTAAAGTAGAGGTAATCAAGTGTTTATTGTTGTTTACTTTAAGCTAACTGATCCACGATGAAATACCTGGGATCAATGGCTAGAAACTGGAAATAATGTTAAAAAAAATATATGAAAAGACATTAAACCTACAAATTTGGTTTGAAATATTCATTCTTTTGGGATATTGTTTTCTCCTTAAGGTAAGTAGAAAATGAAACCTATAATTTTGTGACAAAATAATTTAGAAAATAAAAAGCACTAGCGGAGATTTATAGCTATGTTTTCAATGTAATTTTATTTGTAAAAGTAGGTACACACTAGAAAATGTTGTGTTTTTGTAATAATTGTGCTTTAACAGGAAGTTATGTATTTTGCTAGCAAAAAATGTGTAAAAAATTATATACATAATAATGATATATGTGAGTTTTGGATTGGTGCTCCTTTATTGTTTTTTAATTATTTAATTACTTTAAACAAGGTTACTATCTATAGAGTAGCGTGAGACAGTATTTTTTTATAGACAGTCAACCTAAATTAAGGGTGAGAAGAGAATACTGTGACAAATCGTAATTTGAAATCTACCCCTGCCGAACAGAGCTGAGATTGGAACTTTTGACCTTCCAGTTAAACGGGCAGAACAGCTATTGATGCCTTAGACAATATGATCACCCATAGAGGCACCGGTATTGGTAAGGTGACATGGGTGGATGAGTAAACTCCTCCCTCAAGAGTTTCTCTTAAGCCGCGGGCTAGATCCTGGTCTATTAGTAATTTATTAACTTGTTGCCCCTAACTCTGAGGACCTAATATCACCCGGCCATAAAAAGTAATAAAAGGGAGAGGATAACTTAACATACATGAAAAATGGAAATTATAAAAAATATCTAATTCCAACAAAAAGAGCAGATTTATTCAATTAAATGACAATACGCAGATAACAAAAAACTGTCTCATTAATAACATTATAGTACATTTGGAAATTATGCTCGAAGCAAACAACTTTATATCATTAAAGTTGCGCAAAGTGTTTTAACAAAACAAATCATGAAAACCATCATAAATTTATAGTCAATCTAAAAGAGACAATACCAAAAGCGTATAAATTTATTATGCAATACAAAATTATAAGGGCCTAATGGGCACCTGATATAGGTTCCAAAGGTTTCGTAATCCACCGAAACCGATAAATCAATAAAATATAAAGATTTAAAATTGACGACCACATACAGAGTTACAAAACGTGAGGGTTGACTACCGACCTAGTATAAACCTCCCACGGGACTATCAGATCCTGACTTAGAATAAGGAACAAACAGTTCCATCAATTAACAAACCCAAAACTTTAACTGTTAAAACAGGAACTTTACGTACAAAAGAATAAGTCATCCGTAATGTCAAATCCAGTAAAAAGTTACATCACGGTTATCTTAATTTCAAACCATAATTTTATATATGAAAATTTACTTCGATAAAAAAAAAGGGATACTCTACAATTCCAAACAATATAAATAATAACATGTCCAAACTTCTAATCAGCACTTACTGAGATATATGGAAATAAAATAATAAGCAAAATCAGCGCCCGAGCGGCGACGTATCTTCTAAGATAGAATATTTGGGACATAGTTTGATGACGATCAAAATATTACTACGTTAGATTTTTGAAACTGACTATTATATGCAAAAGTTTAAATTTGATAGAAGAAGTTAGAGTTCTTTACCTCCGACTCGTCTAAGCGACGAATTTGATACATCTTACAAGATTATCTCCGCCATTGTCCAGGTCCCATGACAATGTTCATGTCGTCGAATCGATGATCGTAGGATAGTCGATTATGCATGCTTGCACAAAGAATGTCAGCCATATTTAGGGATTATCGTGTGTTCTGGAAGGGTAGGGTGGGGAGTTAATACCAAAACACAGAACTCATGATGAGTCAACGATGCTTTGAAACAGTCACGTGGACCATTGTTGATTCACTTGCTCATCGGAATATCCGTGAATATCTCCCAGCACTCGATGTTTGAAGGCGTTCCTCTAGTCCCTCTCCGTCAGAGGGTCGGAGACATAATTGTGCACTAGTTGATTTGTTGATAGTTCAGGCTCATTCTCGTTTATTTAAATTTTTTGAGGTTTTTAAACTAACATTCAAATTAGAAAAAAAGTATAAAGTTACGCAAAAAATTTTTTGAGAATTAAATTTAAAACTTTTCCTTCAAACAATTTTTCCCCAAAAGGGGGGTTCACCAACTTCCGTGACGAATATCTCCCCAAAAATGTCAACCCTTTCCCAACCATGAAAACCAAACATAATGCAAACAAAACTTTACCTTTTTTTCCACAAACCATGCAAATAAAACAAATTGTCAGGTTCTGCATTAAAATTCCTGGGGGGGGGGTGGCAGGGGATGTCCCCCCCGCCCCCCTCCCACATTAAAAAAATCAAATGCAAAAACCCCCCCTAAAATTTTGAAGAATACTAAACACCTCCCCCCATTTCCCAATCACCCTTATTTAATTTAGCCCTCTAATTAATTTTACTATTTATAAATAAAAATTGATAACCTTATTATTGAAAATACACATTTTTTTAAAATATTATGCACCCTAGTCACATTTTTAATTTTTTTATTAGTCATACTTAAAATTACATTTTTTTTTTTTTTTTAAAATTTTTTTAATAATGTAATTAATATTTTTGTATATTTTTCAATATTATTATTAATAAAATTAAAACGATTAATTTAAAAAAATTTTTAATAATTTCTTAAAGAAGCTTTAATTTAAACAAATACCAAACCCCCTTTTTTGACACCGGGAAACCCGTTTTTCCCGCAATTCCATTCCAAAAAAATCATAAAGAAAAAGGCGGTAGGAAAAGATACCCCCCGGGGGGGTTTTTTGGGTAACCAAGTTGCATGTTGAGAAAAGTAAAGGGCGGGGAAAGATTTTAATCCCGGGCGGTTAAAATTATATTTTAACTAAATGATTCCATTTCCTCCCCCAAAGGGGGTTTAATCCTCAAAATTTTAAAAACTTTTTTCTAATCCTTTCGAAAATTTAAAAAAAAGGGGTAAAACCCAACCGAAATAAAACCGGGGGATAAAAAAAATTCAGATTACCTATTAGGCTACTAAAAATCACTACCTTTCACACTGTTTTATAAAACAAATTCTTGTAACCCCATATTTTCAGAATGTTTTTTTAAAATTTTTAAAATTTTAATCAACCCCTAAACAATGAAACTCATACTTCATAAATTTTAATAATTTTAAAAAAATATAAACAACCCAAAAGTGATAAAGTAAAAAATTTTCAACTCAAAAAACAATTAAAAGAAAAAAAAGAAATTTTAAAAAATAAATTCATTTTTCTAACTACCCCCCCACTTACTTTATTTTAGTGGCATTCTCAATATTTTTTGGGTTTTCCACACTGTCTGGGTAACGGGCATTTGTTTTGCTATCGGGGAAAATTTTACAAAATTTTAAAAATTTAAAAAAAACTTTTTTTTTCCTTTTTTTCAAGATAATTTTTCCAAAATAATTTAACTACTATACAAAAAAATAAAGGGAAAAATTCAAAAACACATTTATTCAAAATAATTTAAAACAAATTTTGGGGGGGTTAAAAATAATACTTAAATTATACTATAAATTAAAAATTTTTAATTTTTTTCCCCCTTTTTAAAATATTTTTTACATAAAAATTATTTTTTTTTAATAGTATAAACAATTTCATTGTTAAACTTTTGTATAATTTTTAACTAAATATTAGCCCTAGACAATTAATACTTTGCCATCATATGTGGTATATAAAATAATATAAACAAGTCCAGCCCCGTTTATACTCTGCACTGTAATAAGTTGAAATCATTGAATCAGCATATTTAAATTTTATAAAGAGGACAAACACGTGTTTTAAGTTGTGCAATAAAATCTTGATGGTCGAATTACCTTAAACCTACTGCCGGTATTAGTGCAGCGCGATAGGGAGACAGGGGGAATCAAGAGAGGTGTAAGCCTGACTGATTCATATTTTGTACCATTTTCCATCACTATAAGGAAATTGCAAATCTAGAATGTATACTTCCCCTTAAAGTTAGATTATAACAAGTTTAAGTGCCACTCCTTACAGTTATGTATTTACAAATGGCCAGCCATTACACCTCGTTCGTCTTTAAATTGATACATCATTGAAAGTATTTTTACCATAATTCTATATTTAAATTAATATACATGAATGCTACAATCCGGTATAGCGCTGATCGACAGGACCCTAAGAAATAATTGGTTTTTATTATCTAGCTTAGGAAAAATAAATTTGTGAATCTAGATAAGGTTAAATTTAGTTAAAATTAACTAAATGTTAACAATTTGAATTTTGTTGACAGAGTTAACATAAGATATATTTAATGGATAAGGTTATGGATGGTTATAATTAACTATGACTCAACTCACTATAGTTACTAGTAAATAATTTTAACACTGAATATTTACGAGTGATAACCTATCTATGAAATTACAGGACAAAGGTAAAAAAAAAGAAAAATAATATTATATGAATGAATTAATTCAGCATCCAACTAAGTTGTATATAATCCTGAAACCCTTATCTTAGTTTCCTTATTTGATGTCATAATTAAGTAATACCTAAGAAATGTATGTAAAAAGTTATCCTCTATTTTTAAAATTTTTGTCACCTGCGGTTGGACATAATTTCATATGATCCCTCTATCACATAAAGCTCCGGGATTCCAGCATAAGATTATTGTTAAAATAATTTTGTATTTTACATTATTATGAACCACATCATTCGCCATTTAAAAAATTAGACTATACCGAAAATAACTTGTTCAATATATATTTGTTGTGTTTGGTGTGAGTAAAATGTTTAATGTGCTTTGTTTTAAGATGGATAGAAAGACATACTAAAAATACCAACAATAAGTTCACTCTTTACCAAAACCCAAGGAATTTAATTAAAACTCAAAGCAAACTTTAATTGTAACACAACAAATTTGATGTGTTTTATTTTTACAATTGGCTCGAAAAACTACTTCACAGTCACGAAAACAAAACTTGGCCCACATGGATTCCCTTTCCCTAAGATGCAACCCTAGCTTCAGATAAAATATATTGGTCTTCCTTCTTACTGGGGAATGTAATAATAGTCCTAGGAGTTGGAAGAGCTATTTCTTTTTACACTATGTTATAATGCTTTAGATGTTATGTACTCTTTTATCCAAAAAAAGAATAATGCTTTATCAAAGCCTTTAATACCTCCGCGCCTGCATCTAGATCAACTCCAATATGTGACTTCACATCTCCAGACAGCTTCAGAATAGAACTGCAGAGTGAACATGCAACGTACCCCCACCCCCTTCCCTACTATCCCACAAAATAATAGACAGAGGTAGCACAAGAGATTTAGTAATTTTATTATCAAAGAAACATGGTACCAACTCAATGGGGAGTGACACTTAGGAATAACAATGGTAACCATAAGCCAAAAGGGCTGCAAGGCACAAAGGACACCGCCACGGGCTGCCCTGAAGGGCATACAACAATAAAAATATCAGTTGCCTCCTTACATACAAAAGCCCCCCAAAATGGCGTCATCAGAGAAACAGCAAAAGTCTAACGAATTGGTATCGCCAGATTCAAAATAATAGATTCTTCACAACTAATCACTATTTAATTCATTAAAATTGCGCTTTATTTCAAGTTTTTTCGAGGAAAATTTCCATTCCTTAGGCGTTTTAAAAGCGTGTCATGCGTGTAGGGAGGGGAGATTTAGGGGGTTCAAATGCCCCACAAATATTACAAAGTTTTAATTTGAAGCTTAAAGATTGGCCTTTGTATCAAATTCTATTAATATTCCACTTATCAAAGAAAACCCTTTAAAACTCAGGGAAGAACCACTCTAAACCGACTTCTAAAGGATATATTTCCAAAAAAATCCCATCCAAATAACACTTTAAATGGCTTCCAAAAGGCTTCCGATCTTAAAAGGAAATACCTTAGTAGAGGGCCACTCCAATTAGCATGCTAATTGTGGCATCCCAAAATTTTAAAATTTATTTGTGAAGACTACATAAGATATTTCTAGTGCTACAAAGTTTTAGAAGAGAGAAATAATCAAGGTGAGAACACCCTAAAACCTTCTTAAACACATCAACATTCTTATAAAATATCTGGGTGGAGACCACTTAAATAGATTATAAAGGAATCTAACCTTATATATATTTTTTAAAACTTCTTAAAAATAGCGTGCCTATATAGACTAAGCCACAACTGATATCAACATAATGTCTTATCTCCAACACTTTTTTTTTCAAGCCCATAAGAATTGTATATGCGAATATTTATCCATAAATTATCTGGTAAAAATCATCAGATTTAAAACACCGATACCTACATAAGCCCCACACTAAGCCAATTTAATGGCAAATTAAATTTAAGATTCCTCTACACAACCTCGAGGTTTTAAAAAATTTTATAGTGGGATTTGTTTTTATTTTTATAATATTTTTTTGTAATAAAAAAATTTGTTTTAAACAATTTTTTTTAAATTTTGGTTTTTGTTTTACAACATCCCAAGTCCCCAAATGCCATTGCATTTGCTTTGTTTTTAAACCCTTTTCTTTCCCTTTGCTTGCGAAATTAAAATACTTTTATCGGGGACGGGGGAAATTATTCTGGTAAAATTTTTTGCTTAGTATTGCAGATTAACCAAATTTTTTAAATTTTTCCTTTCAAAAAAATAAATTTTTAAATTTGGGATTATTACTCATATGTCACTTTGCTTTGTACAAATTTCCCCATCTACAAAACACCAAAATAGCTCAGACCCCCAAAAGAACCACAATTTGCCAAACGTTCTTTTGCGACGACAGGATAAACCTTTTTTACCTCAGGGGGGAAGCCAAATGGTGGATTATACGGGCTTCCGAGATTATTGTTTCTTTTTCAGTTCCTTTGTTTCAAAATCGTAATTTTACAGCCTTAATTTTTCGAGGCTTTTTGGGGGTGTGGTGGGGAAAAGGGAAACAAGCAAAAAATGTAAAAAAACGTAGGAAGGTTACAATTTTTATATATTCTACCTTACAGTTACCATTGTTATTGTACTATGGTTTTTTAAATCGAAATTTTAAATTTAAAAGTTATCAGGGAATAACAAACGTATAAAAATATACTTTACCTGCTTCAGTTTTCACATAGCAAAAGGGTTCCCTCTCCCCAATGATAACGCTGATGGCGGGAAGATGGGGGTTTGAACCCCGGGGTAGGAATTACTGAGGGTGATTTTTCCCAAAAATAGCTTAAAAATTATATGGGGAATAAATAATATTCGAATAAAAATTTCCCTTTGTAGAGAACATACCGAACCAACCTTGCCAAAATTTGGGGTTATCCAAAGCCCTTTTCAGCGCTTCATTTTTTCATGTGAATTTCGAAGAATTTTCCCAAGGCTATAATTATAGTGCTACCGCCCCCCGTGTTTTTCGACGGGCTTGGGACCGGTTTGGCCACATTACCGGTGTTAATTGTAAACTCCATTTTATTTGACAAGAAACTATAGTGATTTTTAAATAACAAGCACGCTTGATATCTAGAAATAGGGTAGGGCTATTCAAATTTTTATTTTTTTTTCCCCATTTTCCCCCGCCCCCCATTTATTTTTTTAGAATTTAAATTGCATAAGATACAATTTTCTAAATAAAACCCGCCTCGGTGGCGTATTGGCTAAAGGTTTGTCGTGTTTACTCGACTGTGAGGACGGGGAGATCGAGGTTCGAATCTCGGGGGTGAATGGGGGTGTTTTTCCTAAATGATTTTTCCCCTTCCCTTCACGCAAATGGGGTTCACTTCCCCTAATTCAACCTTTCTAATTCCAAATCCATTTGCGTTTAAATTTTACTTTAAAACGAAAACCCGAACGGTTAGTAGAGGGGCTTTTTTTTTTTTTTTTTAAAATAATAATAAAAATTAAAAATGAGTTGTCAAAAAATTTCGAAACAAAAAATAAAATTTTAGTTTAAAAACGATTTCTATATCTTAGTGATTTTTTGAAACAAAAAATATCAATTTTTAAAAAAATAACAAAAATAGGTGATATATTTTGATAAGCTTTTTAAGCATCGTCCCCCAATTACTTTACCCTTTCTAACTTTCATCGAAAAAAAATGTCCCTGTCTAGATATTATATTATTATGCTAAATATTATATTAAATTTTCTAAATACAGTTGGTTGAATAAAAATTATAACAATAATAATTTTTAATTTTCCAAATGCA